>JAYEVE010001037.1:0-77579 GCA_036346375.1 Guadua angustifolia
CCTATCCGTGGACACATCATGAAACTTACCCGTGAAACCTAGTAGCGAAACTTACCCGTGAACCTAATGAACCTTGCTATACCGTTGGAAGTGATTCCCAACGGTATAGCGTGTGGTAGTTGCTCTCTTAAAAAAAATGTTTGACGTTAGGGATGAACACAGATCGGGTAGATTCTGACTGGTCTGATAATTTTTGAATATAGATTCTATCAGATCGGATATTTATTATCACATCGGAAATGAATATGGATTTTTTATGTCGGATACGAATGCAAATTCGGTAGTTCACTATCCGTTGAATACAAATATGGATCTGGGTATTCATGGGCCGGATTATCTGGATATACATGTGAATTGGGCCAAGACAACTTTTTTGATCAGAAATGTTTCTGGATTTTAAAATTATGTTCTAATTTAATTAATCCATAAATCAAATTTTAATTATTAAAATTGGCAAACTAGCTCCCAAAATTATGAATTTATTGGAGAAATTTCTTACACAATCTATCATTTAACAAAATTGTTTTCAAGAGTATATCAGCTCTTAAACTTTCTCAAAAATTCAAACATTATTATCCTTAATAGGAAAATATTTTAAATAAATATCTAAAAAGTATAAAAACTCATAAATAAATACTTTATTATTTTAAACATAATTAAACAAAGAATACAAATCTTAGATCATTACATGTTCTTCATGAATGTTTAGATCAAATAAACTAGTTATATTTTTTATTCATTTTGTATTTACAATTTAAAGGTTTTTATTTTTTGATAAATATTCATGATCATATTTATTTTGATTCGTATTCGTATTTGTATCCGTATCTAGGGCAAAAATATGGTAGAGCCAGTATTCGATTTGTTTTCATCCCTAAATGCAAGGTTACTATAACAATATTTTGTTCGCGAAGCATGTTGTGTGGCATATTTCATCCAATAAAGCTAGTTTGGAATGTGAGAATATTATATTATAAAAAACATGTTAGACTACTATTTCTAATAGCGATGTTGGTAGAGCCAGCAAAGGTGATGTTTGAGAGATTTTATTTTAAGAAAATAAGGTGTTACCTGTGGATCCCTAAAAAAAAAAGGAAGAAAGCTATTGTGGATCCCATTGCATGTTGTGTGGCATATTTCATCCAATAAGCTAGTTTGGAGTGTGAGAATATTATATTATAAAAAACATGTTAGACTACTATTTCTAATAGCGATGTTGGTAGAGCCGACGAATGTGGTGTTTGAGAGATTTTATTTTAAGAAAATAAGGTGTTACCTGTGGCTGTGGATCCCAAAAAAAAAGAAGAAAGCTATTGTGGATCCCATTGCTCTATAAGACATGTCTTGCTGATTTGCTTTAACTTCTGGAAGTGCCTATGCGGATCAAGCAGCTTTGCGTTCTTTTAGGAAAATGCGGATCAAACAGCTTTAAATTATTTTTAATAAGTACTTCACATACAACATTTACCATATGACGACCATACATAAAAGGACGGAGGCCACCATATTTCCTCGTCTTCTCCATCTCTCACATGGATTTCATCTTTTACCTTTTCTCATTTCCTAAAACCAGAGGCACCAACCTCGCCTGGGACGGCTCACCAGAGTTGTATGTTGGCAACCACGACCAGCAATACCTCCCAGTTGCATTGCCAGGAAATCAGGTGTAGCCGTCGCGCCAAATGCGGGGCTAAGCTTGCTCCATATGGCTACGGGTAATTGCAACGAAGTGAACAAACTCGATTGCTCAATGATATTCTCCATTTGCGAAGTTGAACTTGTGCCAGCGCTAGTACCAAGACCATATCTTGAAGACTTGAATCCCTAGATGACCTCTTTGGATTTCACTGACCTATGATCAATTTGCTCTTTGATAAGTGTTGACATCGAAAAATATAACGAAAGATTGATCGGCTCAAACACACGTAAGCACTGGGTTTATTTTGGTTCAAGACGTGCTAGCCGATTTAATTATGCAATATGTAAGAAAATTATAACCTAAACAGCTATAATAGACGAATTAAGTTTTTCAATAATAATGTGATCTAAATAGCTATTTAGCTGATTAAATCACATGTAACGATAAGTCTAAACAATTTGTTAAAGCTGATTAGATGGGTTTGATAAAGGCAGGTTTTCCCACAAAGGTGATGAACAACAAGATCGAAGAAAAGCAAACTTGAGTAGATTGGCGTAATCGAAGATGATCAACAATAGACGATTCGCAACTTTATTGATCAAGAACGAATTATAGAGTCTAAATTACAAGAGTTACTCCTAGTCAACGAAAAGTAAATAAAAGTAGATGTGGATTGTTTGATTGATTGTTGTTGGTTTTGGCTCGTCTCTGGTCGCCTTTTATAGTACATAGGCCGATCATATCCTTTTCCGATACGTTTCCAACCATGATTCGTATCGGCCACTATCTCCTATAGATAAAACTCCTTATTTGGAATGACATTGACTAAATATCCAAATTTAACTTATTCCTCCAAATTGATCATATATTTCCAAATCCTGCAACTTTTTAATTTCCATGTCATAATTTTCTATATCTAGACTGTACTTTCCAAATCAGTTATACTGATCAAATTCTGGTGCTAACAATAAGGGAGTGTTTGGCACAGCTCCACTAAAATCCGTAGAGTTGATGGAGTAGGGTATTCCTAACTCCAAAAATTTATAGAGCTCGAGCCGTGGGTATATTAAAAATGTTTAGGTGGGTCATATTATTTACATTTTAAACTAAAAGTATAAACTTAATTCATTTTATTTTAGCCTATAAGTTTCAAATCTAAGATAGAGATAAAGTTAATTAGAATTTAGAACTCTGCTAAATAGGCCTAACCCACCACAGAAGTATGCCATGGTCGAGCTTGCCGCGCACGCTGGTCGCTGCAAATCGCCGCTACTGCTGTTCGTCTATGCCGATTGCCTGATTGCTCGGTCGCCATCGGTTCCACCTTGTCGTCACCTAAGAAGGTGTTTCGCTAGACGTGCCAAATTTTGACTTGGCAATTGGCATGCAACGTGGAAGATTCATGCTAGCTAAGCCAACGTTGCATGTTGTCGTGGCATGACACGCTAATTTTGGACCATCGCTTGACCGTTCAAATCCCCAAATTTTGCTTTAAAAAAACGAGGAATTGATCATATGCCCATTTTATTTGGTACAACTAATAAAATGCTCCGTTTGCCTCACTGACTTGTGGCCTTCATATCAGTGAGATATCACTTGGCATTTTATCAATAGCACGTATAAGTGAAAGTATTTTATCAATTGATCCAAAAAAAACCCTCCCGTTTAGCGAGTCATTTTTTTCTAGCCCACTCATTTTTTTTAAATTTAACACCTCTGTAAATATATTTATAGATTTCGCTCTCTTCTCACTATAGAAGACACTTCGGTGCATGGAAAGCATAGGAGACCCGCTACCGCGACTCGGGAGCATGGCAGCTTGCAAGCGAGCGCAGGATCAGTCGCTTCCGCTCCTGGGCAATACGAAATGAGTGTCAATACTACGGCTAGGGATGAAAACAGATCAGATGGTTTCTGACCGATTTGGATATTTTTGGATAAGAATTCTGTCGGATTGGATATTTGTCGAATAGTATCGGATCAGATATGGATACAGATTTTTTTTATCGGATACGGATACGGATATTGATTTGGTAGCTCATTATTCGTCGGATACGGATACGGATTCGGATAATCCGGATAATGACGGGTCGGATATCCGGATATGCATATGGGTTGGACCAAGAATACTCTTTTGGCCCAAAAAGGTTTATTAATTTGAGAATTGTTTTCTAATTTAATTAATCTATAAAGCAAGTTTTAATTATTAAAATTATCAAACCAAGTCCAAAAATTATGAAATTTTTTGAGAAAGTTTCAGTAACAATATAACATTTAAAAATTATTTTCAAGATTTTATCAGATTTTAATTTATCTCAAAAATTCAAAAACTCCTATTCTTAATTGGAAAATATATTAAATAAGTAGCTAAAAAATCATAAAACTCATAAATACATAATTTATTATTTTAAACATAATTCAACTAAAAATATAAATCTTAAGTTATTACATATAAGTTTTATATACTTTTCTTAGAGACATGATATCTAAGTATTATCAAACTTTTAGTGTGTTGTGTGTTTGCTTCTATTTGTATCTCTGAGCAAGAATTACCTTTATTTTATGTTTTAATCTATGTGTTTGATGAACTAATCGTATGTATGTGATAAACTAAATCTTATATAATTTTGTTTGCGACATAATATTTAACTATTGTCTAAGTGAATGAAAAAGGCGTACATTTGTTCAATTTTCAATAATATTTTGATCAAATCAATTAGTTATATGTTTATGTTGATTTTTTATGTACAATTCAAGGGGTTATCATGTTCTGATAAATATTTGAAACCGTATTCGATTTGATTCGTATTCGATCCGTATCTATATTCGATATTATCCGTATTCGTATTCGTATCCGAATTATCCGTATCCGCATCTGAGAAAAAAATATGAAAACAAATATGGTAGAGCTATTATCCATTAGTATCCGATCCATTTTCACCCCTAACTACAGCAAAGGAGAGCGGAAGGCGAATTTTTTTTAATAATACATTTTTTATTCGAAATTTCAAAATTATACCACCGAAAAAAAATTACAGAAATATACCCTGTCGCAGTCCAGCAGGCGGCAGGGCCTAAATCAGAAAATTACAGGCGGCGAGGAGGCGGTGATGTGGCCTCTGTCGCCCGATCAAGCTGGCGAGCGAAGCAGCAACCTGTCGCTGGCGACAGGGTCATCGTGATGGTCGGCGACAGTAGCGAAGCCTGTCGCCCGACCAAAAAAGGGCTACAGTGTTTATAAAGGGCTTGGCCAAACCTGTAACTATTGCGCTCGGTTGATTTGAGAAAAAGAGAGATAGAAAGAGGAAGAGGGGAAAGAGGAGAGGAGAGAAAAGAAAGAAGAGGGGGAAATTCTGCGCGACTGTTTGGAGGTAAATTTTTGTTGTTTACTTTTTTTAGCAGTAAATTATGGTATATTAGAAATAGTTTTAGATCTAGTTAATTTGATATGTTACGGATAGATTTAGTGAATTTAGATATTTTTTACGTATAGGAGTATGTCGATATAGATTCATGGAAATGTAGTCAGATGTACGTAATATATATGTTGTTGGGAATGCAGATGTATTTTACCGATAGAAGTAAATTGATATATATTTTTTGGAATTTAGATGTTTTTTACCGACGCTGATATATATTATTAGGAATTTAGATGTTTTTTACAGATAGAAGTACGCCGATATGTATTCTTAGGAATTTAGATGTTTTTTACCGATAGAAGTACGCTAATATATATTCTTAGGAATTTATATGTTTTTTACGGTTAGATATATATTGTTGTAGCATGTAGGTATAGTTATGTTAGGTGTCACAGTATTTTTTATGAAAAATAATTAATTCGTGGGTGAATAAATGGATTCGCAGATATGATAGAAACGAGTTCCATTTAGAATCTATTATGGAGAGGGGTTGTAATTCATGGTTTGGAGGTGCGAGATCTAAGTAACATGCGGTATGTGGACGAAGTTTGAGTAGGGTCGAGGCGCACATTTATACGTGTTGAAATGGTTATATTATACTTTTTGGATGGAAGAAGAAAGTGTGAGTTGAAGGTATTTTGCCTATGTAGTATGCAAAATGACCCTATTCTTGGGAGCTAGTTGGTGAAGGGAAATCGGCGTATTCCACGGACGGGCCGAGTCTCTGACCGGGTTTGGTTCGATGGGAGGCGTCTTGGCGGTGGCAAACCTAGCAGTGAAAACCTAATGACTCCCTTACGAAAGACTCGGAGCCTATGAACTAAGATGACACAAAGATTTTTACCCGGGTTCAGGCCCCTCAACGGGGTAATAGCCTTACGTCTGCTAGATCTTTTATAGAGTGTTTGAAGCTAGTCTGAGCTTTGGTTACAAGTTCTTCCTTAGGCTCTACTGCTGAACTCTCGATCCCCCTTCCCCATGCACTCGGGTGCCCTTATATAGCCCAGGCTAACGGGGGTAGGTAAAGGAGGTCATCATGTTGATCTCCATACATTTATTACTCCTTCCGTCTTTGTCCGTTCCTCGGTCTCATTAAATGCTTGCGCATGTAAGCCGCCCGATTCGCCGGTATGTGACCCCTTTGTGTGGGTAGGTAAGAGGTGTCAGAGGAATGGGCTTGTAGCAGAAATCCTCATAGTCGATAGATCGACTGGCGAACTGCCTCTGGCGAATGCAGTAGGGAAGGAGACTTGAGGTGAAGCCATCGGCCCACCTTTTTGCCTTGCGGCGAAGGCGGCGGCGTCTCGCCCGCTGCTCGCCCGAACGCCGCGTGGGCGGCACTGGCCGGGCGTGCTTCGCCCACCCGCCGAGCCGCCCGTGGGTTGGGCGCACCGGGCGGCGAGGCGTCCTCGTCCACTGCTAGCCCGAGCGCCGCGTGGGCGGCACGACGGCGTGAGCGTGCTCGCCCACCCTGCCGAGCCGCCCGTGGGTGGCGTCCTCGCCCACTGCTTTCGCCTGAGCGCCCGCGGGCGCTTTTGTGTGTCGGAGAGGTACCCGGCATAAAATCTGGCGGCAATGACCCGGGCCGCCCTAGAGCGCGTGCTAGAGCCTTTTGGGACCTTCATTAAATGTTTAGTGCGTTCTTGGCGGGGCCACCACTCATGAGATCTGACGCCTCGGTTCCCTCCGTATCCGTGATTTTTCTTGGGACCAAAGCGGCGCCGCGATCTTGTCTCTTCGCGAACCGTCGGTGTGAGTGGCGTGTATATATAGATACATCTGTACCAGCGGTTTCATATACGCTTTCTTGCGTACTTCAACTTCGCTTCTTTGTCTTCCTCGCTCAAAGTCTTTACCTTCCTTGTCTTCATGGCGCCTTCCATCCCCTTCCACCGTTAGCGCCGCCACGGTGGCGAGATCTCCACATCGCACCGGAGGCACCTTCCATTTTCGGACGGGTAACCCCACGCATGATGCCTCTCCAATGAAATTCTCATCACGTCTGGCGATGATGGCGGGTCTGGTCCCGCCATTCTCCGACTTCTTCCTCACCGTCCTTCATTTTTATGAAATCCACCACCTTCACCTCACCCCCAACTCCATCGTCTTCCTTTCCATCTTTGCACATCTCTGTGAAATGTTCATAGGGGTGATGCGAATCTTCCTCTTTTCGCTATTTCTTCCTTTTGGCGGCTCTCTGAAGCGGTGAGGTAGTGGGGAGTTGCTATTTCCGCCTCCAGGACGGATTGGCCTCCCTCACATTGCCTTCGGCCAGTACAAGCCCGGAAGGCGTGGCGCAACGAATAGCTATACATCGGTGATGACGGGGAGTCGGCATACAGAGGTGCCAGCCGGGTAGCGAGGCCTCGCGGAACTTCATTTGGTCGAGGCAGCGAGCTCCTTGCAATGGCGGCCCGCATCAACAGACTGCGGGACGCTGGATTAACTAGGGCGCTGGTGGTCCGGGACTTCGTGACCCGGAGAATCAACCCCATTTGTCGACGCGCCCGTCCTGCATGGCATTACACATGCGACGACGACATAACGCGCACGTACCCCGGTCGTAAGTTTTCGCTTTTCTTTGGCTTTTTTCGCATACATGCTTCTTTCTGTGGCTCTCTACCAACCGCCAGTCTTTCTTTATCTTTTGCCAGGCGTGGGAAACCTGGAGGGGCAAATCATTAGCAAATGGCTTGCCGGATTAATGCCGTCGATTCCAAGCGACTTGGACTTTCCAGCAGCGGCCCGGCCGCTCGCTAACTTGGAGTCCACAGAGCGCCTACGGATCGTCAGGCAGCTCCCGCCGATGGATTCCACTGGACTCGCCGTGGTGCCGGCCGTGGTCGTGGTGATCGAGAGCGACCTTTCGCCACGATCGGACGCGAACAGCGGCCACTAAATCTGACACCACGGGCGGACCCAAGAAGGTTCGTGCCTGGGCGGACTTCCGCCGCTGCCAACCCTGATGCGGCGGCACCTTCGCAAAAGCGGAAGCGCAGCCGCCCAACCACGACCTCGTCACCAGGGGCGCCGTCTCCTGCGGCGCCAGCTCCATCGCCATCACCAGCCCCTTCTCCTCCGTGGCGGCCCGACTACTCTGGCGCCGGCGCCCTCAACCACGGGCCCATGCCACCGCTCAGCGAGGTGGGCTTATGCTCTCGGCGCCTTGACTGAGGTGGCGCCAAGGGCAACCTCAAGGCGCCCGGCGCAGACATCCCGCGCCCATTAGGCGTGGCTTCCGCCAGTGCCTCTGGCGTCATTCTTTGAGAGGCAGGAAGCGACCCGATACTAATGCCTCGGCCATCTTGCCCTCGCCGCGCCCTTGCCCCCGCCAGCGTTTAAGTGAGCTCTTCACGAACTTGGCGAAATGCCGCCTCGTGAGCAGCCGTTCTTCCACGATCGCCGGGCATGGGGCCTAAACGGCCGGCGGTTAGCGTCGATGGCGGCAATTTGGCGGGGAAGCGAGAGAGAAGCGAGGCGACATTAAGCGCGAGAAAGAATAGCGCCGCCATGCGCAGTCTTGGCGGAGAGGGCGGCGGCCTTCAAGCTTTTCGAACACGAATCCCTCCGCCTGCGGCACAATCTCGCCATCATGCTTAAGAAGGCCTTCCAGTGCACGAAGAGGTGCTTGGAGCCCTTGGGGTGGCGCTGAACGTGCCCCTGGAAGACTCTGCCTTGCAGTTCGCCCATGCGACCAACCAGGCCACAGAGGCACTCCGCGGGCTGCCCGCTGCCTTGGCCGCCCGCTCCACCAGAGAGGGGCGGGAAGTTGCGATCATGACCGTGACTTACGTGCTGTCCTGCTACGCCAACCGCGACGCCGCCTTTGATCCAATGGCGGTGGTGACCGCCGGCATCGAGGAGCCTTGAAAGTGAGGCGGTAGTCTTGTATGCCGCCGAAGCACGTGGCGGTCGGCTGCAGTGGAAGCGGCCGATCATGGGCGTCTCCACCCGGCGGCGGAGGAGAGAGAACACCGGCGACCTTAACTTAGCGTCGAGTGAAGGGTGGACAGCCACCGCTTCTTTGCTTCTTCTTTTCTTATTTTGATCGCCTCCTTGTGTACACAAACATCTGGACAAATCTTAGCGTAATGGATATTTTACTCGTTTTACCTGTGTGCTTGTTTACTTTGCTTGATTGGTTTCGTTTGTTAGAGCTGCCAGGCGACCAACCTTGATCTTAGCCATAGTGTCAAGTAGACTCTTAAGTTTAGGACAACACTTCGGGATCCCTTTTTAGGTCACGTGCAGCCGGCTACAAACGCAAGCATAAACCACGCAAGTTACGCAGAACTTACATAAAAATGACCTTAAACCTGGCAGTTCACGCGAAACGCAGAACATCCTTAGCTTTAAGCTTTTGTGCAAGATTGTCGCTGATTCAAATCCTTCCGGAACTTAGATCCCGATGATCTCCTGGAAATGTGTTGCGGGTGATGCGGCGAGACAACAAGTTTCGAGTGTTTACAAACGGCCGATACTCGGCGGTGACAATGGCGGTGCTTCAAACCAACCCAGGCGTCGCGAGCCGTGTTCAATCTTGTGCCCAACTCGCACTCCGGTCACTTGCCCTTGCCGGACGCTAACACTTAGCACTTTTCCTTTTATCATCAAGGGGCCGTTGGTTTCTGATGCCCACGACAATCACGCATAGTTTGATCCACCCTAGTGTATGCACATAAGGAAATGGCCAAAAATGCGGCACGAAGCACTTATCTTGCTTATATGCTGCTGGGCGACCAGCCCCCAAGCATCTGGGTGGCCAGCCCTGAGCGACGGGCAACTAGCCCCTAAGCCTCCGGGCGACACGTGGAGATGCTTGAGCTTTTCATGAAGTAGACTGACACTTCTATGCTTAGCCTGCGTGCGCACATAACTACCAGAAGGATGAGTAGACGCTTAGGCAGGGCATACACAAGGTAGGCCCAAATAATATAAGTCCCTGCATGGGATAGTCCTGGTCCGCTCTCTTTGGTTTCTAAGTCCTGGTGACCCTCCGAATCGAACTACTGGTGTGTGTCAAAGCATGGGCTCCAGGGAGGTACCAGACCAGCAGTGCTCATGTGGCGACCAGCGGTGCCAGGAGCCAACCCAAGCGTGAAAGCAGCGTTTGAGCACCGCGCCAATTGACCCCGATCGCCGTCCTTGTTCGGACCACAGGGCAAAGTGACACCACGGATCACCAAGGAATTAGCAAACATACAGGACCAGTGACACTCATGTGAAAGATTGTCACTCAGGGCACAGAAAGGGAAAACAATGGTAAAGCAAAAAGCTTTCTAGGCAATAACCTTACTAACGCCAATAGCGAAATCGATCGGTAGGGCGAGACTTACCTCAAGGTGACCAAAGCGAACTCTGGTACCTACAATTCTTTCATGGATAGAACTTCATAACAACTCTATGTTGTAGGAATTCGCCGATTCTGGCCGTCCTCGGATAATAGCCGGACGCCCAGTCGAGATCTGAAACCACCTTAAAGGGCCCTCCCACCGGGAGACATCTTGTGCAACCCGGCATGCGTCTGAATCCTGCGCAAGACCAAGTGCCTTGCCGATATTCTCTCGGAGGCCGGGGTGGCATGGTATCGCTGAGGCTTTGCGTCTGCAGGCGGCTGAGGGCGGCCCGATCATGCACTTCCTCCGGAGGTTGACTTCTTCTCATGGGAGATCTTCTTGGTTTTCCTCGTTGAACAAGGCAGCGGAGAAGCGGCGAGCTTCGAGGGAGGGCGACTTCGCCTCGTACACCGGGAAGAAAGGCGTCTCGCTAGTGGCATTTGGGCGTGGTGCGGCGACCACAACACGGCCGGAGTTCTTCGATCCACGCGCCCTAAACGTGGAGCCGATCAAACGCCTTCGTCTTGAGGCCCTTCAACACCAGCGCGTTGGCGCGTTCCACTTGACCATTACTCCTGGGGTGGGCCACCGAAGCAAAACATACCTTGGTGCCCATCTCTTCGCAAAACTCCAGAAAAGCTGCGCTGGTGAACTGAGTTCCGTTGTCGGTGATGATGCGGTTGGCGACCCCAAAACGAGTAAAGATCCCGCGGATGAACTTAGCGGCGGCGGCCGTGATGGCGCGCCGCCCGGCTTCAACCCACTTGGTGAACTTGTCGATGGCGGCGAAGAGATGGGTGAAGCCCCGTGGCTCAGCGGGAGCGGGCCGGGATATCGGCCCCTGCATAAGCGGCGGAGAGGCGGGATGGTTTGCGAGCTTAATTTGGTCGGTGGATCTGCTGGCGAAGAATTGACAAACCGCATTTCCTCACCGGCTTCATAAGCATCACGAAGGCGATAGGCCAATAAGATTCTTGGCGAACGCTTTACCAACTAGCGTTCGGCGGACATATGGCTCCGCACATGCCTCCATGGATATCGGTCTGTTGCTCCCTCTTCAGTGATGTACTTGATGGGAACTCCGTTTACGCTCGTGACATAGGTCCCCACCTACGAGTATAGCACTTGGCCTTGCGTGCAATCTTCTCGGTGAGGCATCATCGTCGAGGATCACTTGGTCACGCGGAAGGCTAGGATATGATCCATCCTTGACATTCCTAATAGCGTGGCGAACACTCGGTGCTCGCCGGGTGCTTTGGGCCAAGCTTTTCCCCTGGTCTTTGCATCGGACCTGCCACCTTCCTCCGGACACAGAGGTGGTGAACCTGTTGCCTTCCTCCCTGAGCTGGAGGCAGCGGTGGCGCCGCCTTCCCCACTGGCCGGAGGCCACCGCGACCATCTGATCGTCCCACTTTGGCCGGGGCTGTGTGGCGACACCATCATCCCTTTGAATTAGAGGCTGCGATGGTGTCGCGATAGTCTTTCTTTGAAGACCCGCCGAGACGAAGTTTTGAGGGGCAAGTTGTGAAAGCTTGTCGCAAGGTGGTTGTCGCGTCGAGGATATGAACATACCACAATCCTTCAAAGTGGCGCTCCATTTTTGGGACCTCCGGCTGAGCGCCGCCATGGTGGGGTCGAACATTGGAACTCCTTCCGCTTGGTTGATGACTAGCGAGTCACCTTTAACAGAGAGCGGATGCCCGGTGGCAAAGCGATCTTAACCACCTTAGCGAGCCCTCATATTCACTCGTTGTTTGTGGCCTTGAAGTCGGCGACCACATCTTGGAGGTGTCACGGTCGGGAGACGAGGACAACCCGGCCCGCGTCTTCGGCTGAATGAGCCATCGAAGAATAAGGTCCGGGGAAGGCTCGGGTGCTTCTTCGCCGAGTGGCGGGAGTCCACTCGGCGATGAACTTTGCCGACCGGCTCTTGATGGCGGTCGCGAGGTACAAATTTTAGGTTGAACTCCCCAATTCCACCGACCACTTAGCAATCTGACGTATACGCCTCACGGTTGTGGAGAATTTCTCGCGGAGGGTAGGCCGTGACCACGGTGCTTTCTCGCCCTTGGAAATAATGCGCGGCTTCTGGATGCCACCAAGACCGCGATCTGACATTTTACGAACTTCTTGGTGTCGAGTCTCCGCTTCATGCAACACCTTGCTGATGTAGTAAACCGGTTTCTGGACGCCTCCCTCTCCCGCAACCAGTACCACGCTCACCACCTACCTCAGGAGTGGCGAGAATGTCGATGTCGGTGCTCGCCCTGCGTGGGGAGACCCGACCAGGGGAGAGGTGAGTATTGCTTCAAGTCTTCAAATGCCTTTTGTGCCTCATCTGTCCACTCAAAGTGGTTAGTCTTCTTCAACAGCTTGAACAGAGGCAAGCTTCTCTCTCCCAACCGGGCAATGAACCGCCCGAGGATGCGGGGAGACCCACCGGAACCTTGAACCTATTTGAGTCGCCTTGGCCTTCATGTGCTCGATGGCGCTATCTTGTCGAGATTGACTTCAATACCGGTTGGACACCGAAACCAAATGACTTGGAGGGCACACCAAACACACATTTTTGGGGTTGAGCTTGAGCAATTCTTAGGAGGTTAGCAAAGGTTTCCTTGGTCTTGGATTAGTTCTTCGCTCTTTTTAATCTTCACAACTAAGTCGTCAACGTAGACCTCAAGATTTCGCCCTATCTGCGGACGGAAAGTGATGTGCATGGCACGTTGATAAGTAGAACCAGCATTCTTTAAACCAAAAGCTATTCTAACATAACAATAAACACCCGTCGGTGTTACAAAAGCAGTCTTCTCTTCATCTTCTACCGCCATGCTAATCTGGTGGTATCCGGAATACGCGTCCAGAAAGCATAGCAGCTCGCACCCGGCCATAGAGTCAACAATGAGGACGACCCGTGGCAGGGGGTAAGGATCCTTCGGGCAGGCCTTGTTGAGGTCGGTGGAGTCGACACACATGCGCCATCTCCCGTTGGACTTCTTGACAAGCACAGGGTTGGCAAGCCATTCGGGGTGAGAGACTTCCCTGACTATCCCTGCGCGCAACAGCTTCTCTACCTCCTCCCAAATGGCATCTTGCCGTTCCAACGCCTGCCTCCGGACCTTTTGCTAGGCGGGAACGCCGAGGCGTTGCTGTCGATGCTCGATCACCTCCTTGGGGACCCGGTCATGTCGGACGGTTGCCGGCGAACACGTCGAGTTAGGCGGAGGAAGGTGACGGCGCGTCTTCCTATTTGGCCGGTGGCGCCAATGTTGCGATTTTGAGGCTCGCCCCGCTCAGGCGACCACCTTAACCTCACCGGCAGAGCGGGTGAGGCGCTGGTCTGAGCCTAAGGAGCTCCGAGCCCGAGGTCCCATGCATGCTTGTAGCAGCGCAAGGCCTCGACCTATCCACTGAATCGTTATGGGGCATGGGCCGACATCTTCACCACCATGTAGGCATAGTGGGTTCTTGCCATGAACTTGACCAGCGCCCGTCGGCCAAGCAAGGCATTATAGGGAGGTCAAAATCAGCGACCTCGAAGTCCACCATCTCCGTCGGTAATTGTCTTTCTCCCGAAGGTGGCGGGAGGCGCTTTGACCTAGGGGATCAAACCCGGCCTCGGGGCTACCGAAGAAAGCGAGGCGGGCCTTGAGATCTGCTGCGGGATCTGGAGGCGCCGAGAATGCCGAAGAGGACAGAGGTTGATGGAACTCCTCAGATCCATCGACACGCCCTAGCCGTACATTCCGGATTGTGGCGACACCACGATCGGGGAGATGTCCTAGGCGGTGGTGCTTCGGGTGGTCGGCCGTGAAAGTGATCGTCTCCTCCGACCATTTCGACATCCGACACGCCTGAGCTTGATGCCTGCGCACACTTCCCTCTTTAGCCGCTTATATGCGGTGTTGGAGGAAAAGGTGGATGAACCACGCGTGGATGTCGCACGCCACGGCGTGGTACACTTTCTTGGAAGGCTAGTGGGGCGGTCTTCGTCTTGGTAAATCGTCGGTAGCGCTCCTTGAGCCATTGCTCCACCATCTTGCTCACGACCGGCAGTAGCCCAAGTCATGAGTGTTGGTCCGTGGATCGGGCAATAGAGCTCGCCCTCTTTCTGCTCGCGGCGGTCGTTCCTACGACTGTGGCGGTCCTCGCGCCGGTCTCGGCGATCATCACGCTGGTCACGGCGGTCGTCGCGCTGGTCACGGCGGTTGCGCTTTCGTGGTGCGGGGTCCTCGCGGTCGCGTTCGGCGGCCAAGACCCACCTGGTCTCTCCTGCCTCACGCTTCTGCGCCTTCTTGCTTGCATGGCCGGAACCCTTCGAGGTTCCGACTTCATCCTTGCCTCGGCCACCCGTGGGGCCAGATGTTGACCCCCTTGCCTCCGCGGCCCGCGCACACTTATGTGCGAGGAAAAAAAGCTCGGAGGTGGTACTGATGGTACGGGTGGCCATCTTCTCCTTCATCTTACGGTCTCGGACGCCCCTTCGGAAGGCGATGACGACCGATTGCTCCGAAATGTGGGGGATCGTGTTGCGGCAGTGGCAAAACCGCCGGATGAAGTCACGCAATGACTTCCCTTTCTCCTGCTCCAGGGCGTGAAGGTCATCCTCCACGCCTAGCTGCGCAAAGAAGCCTTGAAAGTTGGCGATGAAGAGGCCGCACAACTCCTCCCATGAGTGCACCGACCCTCGAGGTTCAATGACGAGAGCAAGCGAGCCCGTCAAGGCCGTTGGGAGGTAATTGGCCATGATCTTTTCAGACCCGCCAGCTGCTCGCACCACCGTAGTATAGATTTGCAAGAATTCCTCCGGATTGGTGGTGCTGTCATACTTCTCTATGGACGCCGGGCGGAACAGTCGAACCCGCCACTTGTGGCGGCCGTCGGGAGAAGGCTGGCACTGGCATATAAAGGAGCCCAACCGCTCATCGGAGGCCCGGTCCGGAGATCGTTCCCGAGAGTGCGGGGCCTGGCTTCCTATAGAGTCGGAGGAGTGAACCTCCTCCTTGGTCCGAGAGTGAGAGTCGTGGGAGGGACTCTCACCGTCGAAAACTATCCGCGTCATGGCATAGTATCCTAGACCGGGTGGCGCGACAGGCGACCACGGAGGTCATCACTGCGCTGCCGACGGCTTTCATCCAAGTGAGTCCAGAGGTCCCCACGGTCCCTCGCGGAATCAGGACCAGCACCGCACGCGCCCTTCCTTCGGCTCCGACCCGCCTGGCCAAAGCTACTTCTGTTAGGGCGACTAGACGCCTGGGTGCGTTAAGACGCGTGCCCGAACAGCGGTGTCTGCGCAGTACCCGGCCGTGAAACCCTACCGAGTTGGCGGCGTCCGAGGCGGCGATGCTCCTCGGACACGGGTGGCGGAGTGTCTCTGCGAGTTCCACCGGAGGGTGGTCAAGAGAAGCGAACGCACGCGAGTTACAGGCGAGGTAGCTGCCTCCATGGCGGTACGCGTCGCCGAGGGTGCTCCGTCGCTTCAAAGGAGCGATCTTGCCACCTGCGGCGAGTGAGACGATCGCCGTCTGGCGAGACTCTGGGGCGCATGCAGGCGGCCTTCGCCCGCCGCTTCTTGATGTTGAGAACGCCATCTCTGATCGCGGGCTTGCTTCGAGCAAAGGACAAAGCTTCGCCGGGAGTTGGCGGAGAACCAACCACTAGCCCCTACCTATGCGCCCATGTCGGCGTATTCCACGAACATGCCCGAGTCTCTGAGCCGGGTTTGGTTGAGAGGAGGGCGTCTTCGCAGTAGCAAACCCTAGCGGTGAAAACCTAATGACTCCCACACGAAGGACTCGGAGCCTATTAACTAAGATGACACAAAGATTTTTACCAGGTTTAGGCCCCTCAACCAGGAGGTAGCCTATATGTCTGCTAGATCTTTTATAGAGTATTTGAAGCTAGTCTGAGCTTTGGGTTACAAGTTCTTCCTTAGGCTCTCTTCTTGAACTCTCGATCCCTTCCCCATGCACGGGTGCCCTTATATAGCCAGAGCTAGCAGGGGTAGGTAAAGGGGGTCATCATCTTGATCTCCATACATTTATTACTCCTTCTGTCTTTGTCCCGTTCCTCGGCCTCATTAAATCTTGCGATGGCTTGGCTTTCGGTCCGCCGTTATGTGACCCCTTTGTGACGGGTAGGTAGGCGTCGGAGAATGGGCTTATGCGAAAATCCTCATAGTCGATAGATCGACACTGAGCCTACCTCGGCAAAGGTACGGTGGGGAAGGAGACTTGGTGAAGCCATCCACCCACCTTTTTGCCTTGCGGCGAGGCGGCAGGCGTCTCGCCCGCTGCTCGCCCGAGCGCCGCGTGGGCTTCAAGGCTTTGACCGACAGGCGTGCTTGCCCACCCGCTGCCGAGCCGCCACGTGGTGGGCGGACGAGCGAGCGTCCTCGCCCGCTGCTCGCCCGAAACGCGCGTGGCGGCACTGGCCGGCGGGCGTGCTTGCCCACCCGCTTTGCCGAGCGCCACGTGGTGGCGTGGCGTCCTCACCCACTTCTTTCGCCCGAATGCCGCAGCGGGCGCTTTGTCGCGTCGGAGAGGGTACCCGGTGTAAATCTGTTGTGAGAACGCATCGTGGAGATCATATGTGAGGCGAGAGCAGCGGGATGGAATCGAGTGCTTTTAGTGCGAGCATATGAGAGGGCGTTGCCCCGATGTGATTGGCGCCGGTGAGTGTAGTCGGACCTCAAAATGAGCTCGATTTGGTGACCTTTGAAATTGGGGATCTAGCCATGAGCAACATGTTGACAAAGTGGTTAACGAGTTGAGTTTGGAGGATGATGAAAATGTTGGCCAAGAAGCGCGGGGACTGGTGGACGAAGGTGAGCAAATTGATGAAATTACAGTTAGGACAGAAGAGGAAGACCGTGAGGGGAGATTGGCGCCACTGACACTCTTTAAAATTCGTGATTCACTTTATGATACCGCCCTTGTCATAGACTCGGATGGACCCACATGTCATAGACACATCGCTAAATGCTAACGAATTGAGTGTCCTTTGGACTAATTTTTCTAGGCCGTGAGTCTGTGAGGAAGCGAAGAGGAGGACGACGGCGAGTCGGATGAGGAAGATGGAGGTGCTGAGCCGCTTGTGCCGGTAGAGTGGAGCCGCAGACAATTTAATAATTTGGTTGTCAATGAAAGCAACGATGTACCTTAGCGATTATCGACAATGAAGTTAGGCTTAACGGTATGTACCGACAAAAAGAATTTGTGCGGGATCTAGTAAAAGATTGAGCTCTATCATTAAGAAGGACTTTCGGGGTTAAGAAATCCCCCAACACCTTTCTGACGTGGTGTGTGAGATCCATGGGTGTCCGCTTCTCCCCGCTTCCTTTCGGCGTGCCTCCTCGCGTGCGGCGTCACGCTTCACGCTTCCGCCGCTGGACTCCTCTCATGGGTTGGCTTCATCAAATAGCCTTTGGTCCTCGGAGTTGATCTCCTCGTCATATCACTTCTCAAATTCACACAATGGCGAAGGCGACTGCATCAAACATAAATTAGCAATGTTTCATTTACAAATATTACGAAACACGTATGATTGTTACCAGTTGGCGATTCTTGAGACTCTTCTCGGCGAATTGAATTCGTGAGTTGCGGCACATCCAATACCTCCTCTTCCAAGTTGGAATTTCCCAAGAATAGACAAGCACGCAAGGATCTCGCGCGAGCAGCACATCGATGGGACAACTCGAAAAGTCTGAAGAGGTCCCTGCTTGATGTTGCGTGCCACTCCAAAATACTTCTCTCTTCTTTCGCCTTCCCTTTCCCTTTCCACTCACTTGCGCCTCGGCATTTTCCTCTCTTCTTTTCTTCCTTCCTTTCTCCTTCGTTTCTTTGGTGGATGATTGAAGAATTTGATGATTGAAGACGATGTCGGACGATTGCTTAAATAGAGAGTAAAGTGCTATCGCCATATGGTTGGGCGGCAGGCCCCGCCCCATCGCCCGAACCATTGGTCGATTATTACATGTCGCCTTTCCACCAGGCGACAGACTCCTGTCGCCAGTTGATTGGGCGACAGGAGGCCACGTCACCGCCCGACCTCTGTCGGCGTGTAATTTTCTATTTAGGCCCCTGTCGACGAGGCGGCGGTATATTCTGTAATTTTTTTTCAGTAGTATATTTTTGAAATTTCAAATAAAAAATGTATTATTAAAAATAAAATTCAGCGGAAGGCGGGCTATGACGGCTGGAAAGCACAGGAAACAGGCTGCCTTGGGCTAGGGAGCACGGCGGGCATGTTCCGTCGAGGTGCAAGTGGGGCAGGTTGCAAACAGCCCTCGTCCACCCACGCCGGCCGCCGAGACATTTGCGGCTGTAGCTTGTTCGCAATGCAGTGCCGCTAGCTCACTGAGAGACAATTGCGGCTACCCCGCGAGGCTGTTCAGTACTAGTTAGTGGCCGCCTCCCTCCGTCCGCCCTCCTAAAGATCGAGCTGCCTTTTCCAACGCCGCTATCTCTACTCCCTTGCATGGCTGAATTGCTCATTTACCTTTGACTGCTGGGGAAAAACCCGTTCTTGCGGTGATTCCTGGGTAGATCTGAGCTTGTCGGAGCGCAAGAAAAGCGGCATCTTTTCTTTTCTTTGGGCTAAGGGTTCAGTCTTCCTGATTCATGGCCTCCTCAACCGCCACTGCCGTGGCTCCAGTGTCGTACTAGTGCTACAGCTGCGACCGCTTCGTTCACGCTGCGCTCCAGGACTCCGCCGTCACCTGCCTGTATTGCGGCGGGGGGTTCATCGAGGAGATGGTGGCGCCCCCGCTCTACACCACCTACCTCCGTCGCCCGCGAGCACACCACGCCAATGATTTGTGGCTTTGCCGGATCCACCGTGCTACCGCCGGGGACCACTCATCGTTCAACCCCATCATCGTCCTTTGGCGCTCCTTCGCGGCGGTTAGCAGGTTTGAGATCCTCTGTGAGGACAGCACGGGCTTTGGCCTCCACCCCCTCCCCGAGAGCGTGTCCGACTTCCTCATGGGATCCAGCTTCGATCGCTTTCTCAACCAGTTGTTAGGCCCCGAAAATTAGATTACCAGATAATAAATCGGAATCAGAAATGGGAAGAACGCCAGGAACAACAGCTACTCTACTTTACCAAACTAGAGATATACGGGGGATATTCTGCTCTTCATTCCTCCAGCCATCGGCTTATAAGAGCATCTTGATAGTCAGCGGCAAAATAGAGTCACTATCTGCCAAAATAGGGTCTAAACTAAAAAATTAGGACCCAAGATAGCTATTGACTCCAGCAATTAGACCCTAAATCTCCAATCCTTCATTCATCCTGCTGACTTCACGGCGAGAGGACTCCTCACTGATGGTTCCGTCGGACCAAACAATGGCGCCGAACGTGTAGTCATGGCAGCGGCGTCCCTCTCATAAAGCTTACACGAACTCCTTCTCTCGCCCACGCTCGACGCCCGACATCGAGGTCCGCAATCACCTGCGCCCTCGAGTTCGGACGACGGCGGCGTGTCGTGCCGTGACGGACATTCTTGACCTACGCAGACCGTCGTCGTCGCCGGCCGGCCAGTCGTATCTGATAATGGAAGGGTAGTTGAGGTCTGGATCTTTGAGGGGGCACCGGCACCTGCATGCGGCGTCTCATTGAAGAGCTCCATCGATAGGGCCGAGAGGCGTTGCTAAATATAGCAACAGGGCTCGAGTCCTAAACCTATTTTGATAATTTTTCTCAAAATACAACCTCTGTTGGAGTGCTTTTTTTCCATCAAAGCCCTATAATTACAATTAGCAACCTATTTAGGACTCCTCTTGGAGATGCTCTAAATGCCCAATTTTTACAGCTCAGTCATTTGAAAGTAAAAGACAGCAGAACAGACAGTAAAAGAACAAAAGCTTAACGACACAATTTGACAGCCACAGTGTTTTTTTTCTCTATCGTGTCTACTAATTACTAGTCGTAGGATTTGCCATCAAGTCTTCCAAGAGAATCTCGTCGGTGGAAAGCCACTTAAGTGAAGTCGCCAGATTGCCCCAAAAGTTTGCCGAGTTCACTGGTTGTCTTCTTCCAGCTACGGGCCTGACATTGCCCCCTTCTGAAGCTCATCCTTGTCCTCAAGGAATGAAGTCGGGAAATGTACTTTGGATGAATGATGCATCTTCCCATGTAGCTTCTCCCTGAGATAGATTTTGCCAATGAATCAGCCATTGAGTAACAGCATTTCCCTTTCTAGGAAAAATTCTTCTATCCAGTACTGCAAGCGGTTCTGTTTTCACCCTTCCTTCTTCATCCACCAAAGGTAACCCCGGAAGAGGTACTGCTCTCGGTCCTGGGTGTTTTTTTAGTTGACTTACATGGAACACCAGATGTATCCCAGCTTCAGGTGGTAACTGCAATCGGTAGGCCACTGCTCCAACTTTGGCTAAGATTTGAAAGGGACAATAATATTTCGATCTTAACTTCAAAGATCCTCTCAATCCAAATGCATTTTGATGGTAGGGCTGCATCTTCAAATAAACCATATCTCCAATTTCAAAGCTCCTTTCAGTTCTTCTTTTGTCTCCAAACTTCTTCATCCCGTTTTGTGCCATTTCCAAATTTCCTTTGAGCTTCTTCATCATAGCATTTTTCTCCTCAACTGTGACTCTAGCTTTAGCCGATACATTGCAAGGGATGGCTAGCTCGGCTATTTGAGGTGGATGGTATCCATATAAGGCTTGGAAAGGAGTAATCTTCAAGGTTGTATGGTAAGTGGTATTGTACCACCATTCTGCAAGAGTCAACCACAGCAACCATTTCTTGGGCTCTTGGAATACCATGCTCCGAAGATAGGCCTCTAGGCACTGATTGACACGTTCGGTTTGTCCATTAATTTGTGGATGATATGCCGTACTGAACCTGAGAAAAACATCCAAAAGTTTGAAGATCTCCTGAAACAACCGACTGGTAAACACCCTATCTTTGTTAGTCACAATAGCAAGGGGCATGCCGTGTAGCTTAAAGACATTGTCCATGAACACTTGCACAATTTGCTGCACAGTATAAGGATGAGCCAAAGCCATAAAGTGAGCGTATTTTGTAAACCGATCAACTACTACGAAGATTACCTCCTTGCCTCGAGAATTTGGTAGTCCTTCTATGAAATCCATTGTGACATGGGTCCATGCCATATCAGGAATTTCCAAAGGATTCAACATACCCGGTATGTGTACATGCTCTGACTTAGTAAGTTGGCAAACTGAGCATTCATTCAAAAAATACTCCACAGTTCTCCTCATTTGAGGCCAATAAAATATTTTTTTAGCCTATGGTAAGTTGCTCTTATACCTGAGTGGCCACCAATAGATGATTTGTGGAAAGCCCCTAGCAGCTGGTCTCTCAACCCTTGTTGTTCCCCAACATATATCCTACCTTTATACTTGATGAGTTCTGCCTCCAGACTATAAGGTGAGGTGGTTTCATTGCTGTGCTGTATCTCTTCCTTGATTTTTGTTGCCTTGGAATCCCCCACATAGCTACCTTTAATGTCTTCAATCCACTCAGGTAGTACATAAAGTGATGGCTACACACACCACTTCCTCTGGGTTAGTTTGGTCCTTCCTTGACAAAGCATCTGCAACCACTTTATCCCTTTTATACTATCCTGAAATCAAACTCCAATAGCTTTAACATGAGCTTATGTTGTATTTCTTCCACAAGTTTTTGAAAAGTAATGTATTTCAAACTATGGTGATCCGTTTTGATGATAACGGTGCTGCCCAACAAATAATGCCTCCATTTTTTCAAGCTTCTAGGATGGCTATTGCTTCCTTGTCGTAAATCGACTTCCCAGAGGCTCTAACTCCCAATGCTTTGCTATAATATGCTATTGGTTTCCCTTCTTGCATGAGAACAGCCCCAATCCCAGACCCACTAGCATCAATCTCCAATTGAAAGGGTTTTGTGAAGTCTGGTAAAGCCAAAACGGGACAAGATGTCATGAGCTGCTTTAATTTCTCAAAAGCTTCATCTTGTTTAGGCCCCCAACTACCTCCTTTTTCCAGCAGGTCATACAAAGGCCTGCATATACTTCCATAACCCTTCACAAACCGTCGGTAATAACCAGTCAAACCGAGAAAGCCCCTCAACTTTGTAATACTGTCAGGTCATGGCCAATTGAGTACATCAGCAATTTTGCTAGGATGGGTTGCCACTCCTTCTAAGCTAATAACATGGCCTAAGTATTCCACCTTGGGTACAACAAAAATACATTTGCTCATTTGAGCTACTAACTGATGCTCCTTTAACACCTCCAGTACAGATTTCAGATGGCCTTTGTGTTCTTGAAGACTTTTGCTATATATGAGTATATCATCGAAAAAGACTAGCACAAACCTCCTTATCATGGCAGCAAATATGTTATTCATCAAGGATTGAAAAGTAGCTGGGCGTTAGTTAAGCCAAAGGGCATCACAATGTACTCATAATGACCCAAATGAGTCTTAAAGGCAGTTTTTGGTATGTCTTCTTCATTCATTCGGATTTGGTGGTAACCTGATCGTAAATCCAGTTTAGTGAAGATGGTTGATCCGTGTAGTTCATCCAATAATTCCTCAATAACTGCCATTGGAAACTTGTCTTTGATAGTTAAAGAATTCAATTGCCTAAAGTCAACACACATCCTCCAAGTGCCTTCCTTCTTCTTGACCATCACTACCGGAGACGAGTATGGGCTTGAGTTGGGTCGAATCTCTCCAGTTTTTAGCATGTTCTTTATAATTTCTTCGAGCGCAGTCCTTTGATAATGAGGGATTCTATATGGCAGAATATTGGGAGGTTCAGCTCCAGCTTTCAAGTGTATGGCGTGATCACACTTTCTTTTGGGAGGTAGACCTTTGGGTTCAGCAAAGACTTCTGGATACTGCCTAATAACCTCTTCAATCTCCTGTGGAATGCTGTTCTCACTCACTTCTTGTTTAGGTTCCAGAGTATTGACTTGGATTAGTATACCTTCCCCTCCCTTTTGCATGATTTTGTTGAACCGCTTCACTTCAATACTTGAATTTGGTTGTGGCAAGGTAGAGTCCTTGAACTGATGGTACTGATCTCCCTTTTTGACAGTGAGGTTCTCTCTTTCAGATCCAGTACTACCGGGCTGTGTTCCTGTATCCAACCGGCCCCAGAATCAAATCATAACTTCCTAGCTGCAACACCTTGAAGGTATTTGTGAAGGTAATGCCATCAATAATATACTGCAGGTCTTGCACCATTGCATCCGATGTTAACCTTCCCCCTCCTACTACCATGATAGTTTGTTGGGGTCCATACAGCAAGGAACATTCAGCCTTGGTGATCAGTTCAGAATCAATAAAAGAATGTGTGCTACCACTGTCAACAAGGGCTACTGCCTGATTTCTTCCAATTTTAATCGGCAAAAAAACACTCAAATTTTCCTTACATCAATTATATACTAGTTTTACACGAATTAAATTATGTAGAAATGATGTGATAATTTGTAAAAAAACATTATTTTTCTATACATGGTATTTTATATCAATTATGCACTAATTTTACACAAATTAAATTATGTAAAAAGTAACGTGACAATTTGTAAAAAATAGAGGAACGAAATAAACTATAAAGAACACATCAAACAAAAACATAGATCACAAAATCAAATATTGACAAAGTCAAAATGATAAAACACGATATGGATCACAAAACAATATCTAATAGACAAAAAAATTAAGTTCCCATAAACAAAAAAATAGTAATATCTAATAGACAAAAAAAATTGAGTGCCCTCAAACAAAAAAACACTCGAGTGCAATTTAGCAATTCCCGAAAAAGTAATAGGTCCAGACAAACTCCGCATTGAATATGATGATATATGCATTAGATGATCTCCACTATCTATACCCTCATTTTGGTTAGGACTTCCAGGAGCTGTAACAAAACCTGTTTCTGGTTGGCTCTCAAGCTTTTCAGTTTCTGATTCATCCTCTTCTCCTTGAAGTAATAGGGCATGAATTGCTTTCATTTCCTTGCAATTCAGTTGATGACCTGGTGACCAGGGCTCCTTGCAATGCCAGCATGTTTTAAGTCTCATGTCTTGAGCATTACCTCTTTGATTATCAACACCTTCAGCTACTGCTACTGGCCCTTTTAACATTCCTGTTTTCTGGACATTAGCCTGTGCTTTAGCTTGAAGACTCTGTCCTGATTGGTGGGACCTCCTTGCATTGGCTGCTTTTTCTCCCAACTTAGCGTATCAGTATGCCTCGAGCAACCCCCTCGGCTGGTGACTACTAACATCATACTTAATATCATCTTTTAGCCCACCAATAAAACAACTCAAAAGACAGGTTTCTTGTAAATACGGATGATCCTTTTTACTAATTCAACACATCTTTTAAAGTAATCTATATATTTGCTGACAGTACTCAATTGCTTAGCATTTTGAAGCTTCTCCACCGCCTCATGAGCACTTGCTTCAGAGAACCATCACTCATTATAGCGCAGAATTGAGGCCAGCTTAGCATTTGCCAAGAGATACCAATCCCTTTAAACCAAGTACTAGCTCGTCCTGTTAGATGGCCCGAAGCCAAATTGACCCACTGTTCTACTAGAGTACCTGCCATCTCAAAGAAGTTTTCGCATTGTTCTATCCAGCCAATAGGATTCTCACCACTGAACAAGGAAAGTTCTAACTTAGGCCCCTTAATTACAACTTCGGCATATTGATGCGTACTATTGTTTTTTCCACCGTATACATTTTTCTGATCGTCAACTAAATGGACTCCTGGATAATGTAAGTTATGATTTACCCCACTCCCGCTATGCACAACTCCTTGATGATATGGATGAGGAAGGGATGGATGGAAGTATGACGGTGCTGCTTGACCAGTATTCTCAGAACCCAAATGCATGGAAGAATGTATCTGCTGAATTAATTGTGAAACCAGGCTAGGTATATTTCCCATATGTCCCATTCCTCCATGAGTTCTCAAATAAGGTTGAGAGGAAGTCCTAATCGCAGGTATATAAACAGGTATTTGGTTACTTCCTAGCAATCTTGGTTCCACTTGGTGAGATCCCTCCAAGATTGAAACTGGTGGAACCCTTGATAAACCAAATCCATTTGAAATAGAAAGATGTGAGAGAGAAGTACCTTCACAAACCCCAACAGAAATCGGTGGTTCATCAGATTCTAATACTTGCCGTGATCTCCCCAACAATAAACTTTTGATCTCAGCCACATCTGATTTAAGAGTCTCCAGATCTGCAAGATGCCCATGGATCTTCTCAATCTCCTCCTGAAAATCCGTCTCACAACTTGATTTGAGTTTGCTGTCCAAGATAAGTCAGATTGGGGGATTTTATAGACAAGCCAACCCCATTCCAGAGATCCACACCCTGAAGAACACGCCGAGGAAAGCTCTGCTCTAATACCAAAAGTGTTAGGCCCTGAAAATTAGATTACCAGACAAGAAATCGGAATCGTAAACGGGAAGAACGCCAGGAACAACAACTACTCTACCAAACTAGAGATATACTAGGGATATTCTGCTCTTCATTCCTCCATCCATCGGCTTATAAACGCCTAGTTTTTACAGCACAGTCATTCGAAAGTAAAAGACAGCAGAACAGACAGTAAAAGAACAAAAGCTTAACGACACAATTTGACAGCCACAGTGTTTTTTTTTTCTCTGTCGCGTCTACTAATTGCTAGCCGTAGGATTTGCCATCAAGTCTTCCAGGAGAATCTCGTCGGTGGAAAGCCACTTAAGTGAAGTCACCAGATTGCCCCAAAGGTTAGCCGAGTTCACTGGTTGTCTTCTTCCAGCTACGGGCCTGACACCAGTTCACCTAGATCGAAGTGGGTGGCCTAGCCCACGCGCGAGAGAACCCCCCAACCTCAAGGCCACCGTCTAGTCCGTGCTCACCATCACCATCGCCACCTCACACGTCGGCGCAGACTCCCACTGCGCCGTCTGCAAAGAGCCCTTCGAGCTTGTCGCTGAGGCTAGGGAGATGCCCTGCAACCACATCTACCACCAGGATTGCATCCTCCCCTGGCTCATGCTCCGCAAATCATGCCCCGCGTGCTGCCACGAGATGCCCACCGACGTGTCATCTTTTAACGATTTCGTGGTTGAGAATAGGGTAAATTTATAATTGCGTTCATGGGAAAGTTAAATTTACAAAACAAACAAGATAAAAGAAGCTAAAAAAGATGATTTATCAGCAGGCTCCTTTTCATGTTAGCTATGCCAACGTTGCATGTTGCCATGGCATAACACGCAAATTTTGAACCATCGCTTGACCGTTCAAATCCCCAAAATTTTCCCTCCCCTCTGCCGTTTTCCGCTGGAGAATTGAGTTCCAATACATTAATAGTGAAACTGCAACTGCTTACATACATGTGTGAACCTTTGGATAAAAAATAACAGTTCAGATCCTTTATAGGTATCGTTACTGAATTTTTGTTGGCCCAATCGGACAATTTTAACTGCATAGGATCCTTTTACCAAGCTCAACCTATGCGCTGTTTGTTTTAGCTTTTGATTCTAGATTCTAGCCTCAAAAGTAGAATAAAAAACAAACAATTCTTTAGGCCCTGTTTGAAAGCAATGTATTTCAAAACTATGGTTTTGGTATACTATGGTTTGCAATTATTTTGTCATGAATACCATGGTTTTACCAAATTCCTTTAAAACCACGGTATTTCTTGGAATTACCAACTGTTTGGATGCAACATCACAAATCATGGTATTTGAGTGGAAATAGACAAGAAACTAGTCAAAACCATAAAAACTTTGGGTTGAAGTGGAGTTTTAAATACTCCAAAAATACCATGGTATCTACCAAACCATGGTTTTTAATACAGAGCTTTTGGCATAGTAACCAAACACCTCATGGTATAAAATACTATGGTATTCTTAGAAACCATAGCATTGCCTAGAAACTATGAAAATACATTGCTTCCAAACAGGGCCTTAGTATCCGATTCTCACAATCCAACCCATCTATATATAATAGAATACACTATCCACTTCATATATAGGGGGTGTTTGGGACAGCTCCAGCTCCATAAGAGTGTTTGGGTAAATCATCTTGTTTACATTTTAGACTAAAAATATAAACTTAATTCACTTTACTTTAGCCTATAAGTTTCAGATTTGAACTGGAGTTAGGAAGCTCTTCCAAACAGGACCATATTTTTAAATTTCAGTTATTAGAGAATCAGCTTCTGCCACCAACATTCAGTGAACGCAAAACTGAAACAAACTGATCCTAAACCACTCCCCTCGTCTTCCCAAACTCAAATTCCCCGCTCCCCTCTCCCTCCGCAGTTCGCAACTCTAGTTCCCCATTGCCTCGACGTACTCGCGTTCCCCTCCACCACGAGCTAGCGCGTGGTGGTCGCCGGTGCGCGGAGCCGGAATCGCGCGCTCCCCCACGCAATCCCCTTCGTCGTGCGTCCGTGCGTGCGGGTTCGCGAATCCGTGAGACTAGTCAGTAATTCTAACATCAAGCGTTCGTCTGATTTGGTGATTTGGTTGGTTTTGATCTGATGTGGTTGCTTGTTTGTTGATCGGCGATTCCCCAGCCCAAACAGGGTGGTCTAGTTGCGACTCGCGAGTACTGTTGTGTGTTTTGTGGAAACTAAGTCGATCAAATTTGAGCACGCGTTTTTCAATTTCCCTTGGCTTTGTCCCGTACGCGATTCTATTTGCTTTGATTTTGTTCTAAGTGCCTGTGCGTTTCTAGTTGCTTCGGTCGAATTTGATGCGCGCACGCGATTCGATTTGCCTCGACTTGGTTAGACGTGCATGTGCGTTTCGAGTTGCTTCGTTCGAATTTGACGGATGCACGCGATCCAATTTGATTTGTGCTTGTTGATTCAATATGCGTACATGTTTTGAATCCCTTATCTGACATGAATGCGCTCTTGCTTGTTTGATTTGATGGTTGCTGGTGTTCCCCACACGATGACATAAAGTAGTACAAGTAATTTTGGTGGACGCCAAATCGGGTCGAATAGGATCATGCACATTTCAGTTCGCTTTTGTTTGGTTGTAAACGTTTCAATTTGATTTGCTTGTGTTTGGCCTGCAAGTGCATTCCTAAGCATGGCTGTGTTCCGATTTGATGCGCATTCGTAGTTCAAGCTGCCTTGTACTGGTTTGTTGCTGGTTGGATGTGCATGTGTCTGCTTCAAATATGAGTGTGTGTGCTTGATTGGATTAGTGCCTGGTTGCGGATTTGTGCCTCCCGAAACCTCGGTCTATTAGTCGTTAGAGCATAATTAAATTTAGCTGTGTAAGTAGATGCATATGCTGGTTTAATTGGTTGGTTTGATTTGTTTGGTTCTGATTCAGATGTCACCATGCATGTGCTGTGTGCATGGTACCATCCAATACGTATTGCGATACTGGTACAGCAACAAGTTGATGTGTATCAGTATAAGGGTGACCTGGTGGTAAGTTACTGACTGACTAGGAGGTCAGGCGATGGCATGGCATGTGCCACCTTGGCCGTTTGTGGCGGCTGTCTACGGTAGCATCCTCGTGGTTCATTCAGAATGTAATAACTGTTTTGGACATTGTCTCTAAGACATGTTTGACCTGTTGATGGTTGTGACTACTACTGACTACCGTCAGATTGTGCGTTTTGAGATCTCATTTCTCTCTTTACTGCTTCATAAGATGCTGTTGAACTTTGAGTTTGTGCCATCGCTATTATTTGCAGGCTTCATTTGTTGGCTTTTGGTAAACGGGTTGGCATCTGAAACGGGTGCAACTTTTATTTGTTTGATTTGAGCATGTGTACATTAGCTATGTGATGCTAACTGGCCTAAATTTGTGAACTACAGCTTTGTGTATCTTAGCTCTTGTAAATTGCTTGATAATTTCTTCAGCAGGTTGTGTAGCCTAGTAGGTTCATATCATATAGAGCAAATAGTATTAGCTGCTGTCCCATCTGAACACTGCGGCATTTGAGGATTGTATTGCCCTAATTAGGAGATACTTGAGGGCCTATGGCTGAGGCGGCTAGGGTTTCCTCCTAGCCGCCACCGCATCTCACCAAATCTCGCGACATCGGCGGCGTGGCCTCCGGATCTCGATCTCCTCTTTGAGCCTCTCGTCGTGCGCTCCGGAGATAGCCGAGATTGTTCGGTCCGATTCCCTCCACTTTGTCTTTGGTCGAGATGACGACCAAACATGCGAAATTTCCTCGTCTTGCTTCGCGTTGGCTTAGTGAGGCGTCGGCCATTAGCATGCCGCGTCCGGAGGTGATTATCCTCGAAGCGCGAGCGGCGGATGCCGTCTTCGGTGGTCGCGGTTCTTTTAGTCGATGATTTGCGTTCTCGATCGTCGCCTCCGTGCTCGTCGGCGTCTTGATCCGGCCAGTCGCGACATATCCTCGGCGATCTTTCGCCCATGGATCTGGTGGCCGATCGCAATGACCGTCGGCGGTCGATCTATCTTTCTCTATGAGGCGTCTGGTGACTGGTGGCCACGCGCGCCGATGCAGCGATACCGAGGTGGTGGCTCCTTGTTAGGCGGGTCGTGCGGATCGGACAAGATCGGATAGTTTCTTCCAATTGGGGGAGAGGAAGGATGCGGATGAGGCGACGCCATGGCGGTCGCTCGTTCCTTCGGATGGCCTTCCTTGCGAAATCTGTTTGGATGAAAGGAGGTGCAATTCGCAGGTGAGTTGGATTGTGCAAGGATGTGCGAGGATATTGGGTGACGATGCTTTAAGAATCAATTTAAAGCGATCATGACAGTGGAACGGCAATGCTGGTGGCGATCGATTTAATGGTCATGACTATGGTGGTCAATTTGTCTTGCTCGTGGTGGTCTTCGCCCCCAAGATTTCAAGTTTGTGGTCATGGACGGTATGGAGTCCGTGATCGCGTTCAAGATTTTAAGGCGCAATGATTCAAATAGCCACGGTGTTCTTGGTGGTGGCGCCCAGAATATTGGAAATCCAGGGGGTTGCCTGTCATGGCCCCAAATTCGGACTTCGACTTGTGCGGCTAACATTAGGGTCAACCGAGTTTTGGCCGCAATCGAGATCGACTCCCAACTCAATCGGTGTTCTAAACCGCCACTTAGAAGAATTTTCAACCTAGCAAAAGTTTAAGAGTTAGGAATTTCAGTATCTTAGAACACGGAGGCTTAGCTAATTGCTTGCTAGTGGGGTCAAATGTGCTCAACACATAAAAGGACTTGGGGCAGCCAACCAAAGCATCACTTCTCCTGGACTTCACCTCTCCAAAGCCAGACAAGCCTTCCATTTTTTTTTTCCAAGCCGCAGCCTTCTTTTTTTTCCTCCCAAACCAAAGCAGCTCATTCCTTTCTTCCTCCCCACTCCTCACGTTTCCTTCCCCAAGCTGGGCGCCTCTTCCCTGCTGTCCCTGGGCGCCACTCCTCCTGGTGTTCCTCCCCAGCAGCTCCCTGGTGGTCGCCCCTCCTGCAGCTCCTCCAAGCCAGCGCCTTCCTCCCCACAAGTGCAGCCCCTCCTCTCCCTCCTCCACTCCATGAGGTAAGGCTCCCTAGGGTTTAGGTTTTGATGGGTTATTTCCTGGTCTTGGGTGCTGCCATGATGTATTGGGGGCTTAGATGAGTGGAGAATCAAGGTTTGAATGGGGAATAACCAATCTAGGGTTTGGAGCAAGTTCTGAATTTTCGAGCAGAATTTTTAGCTACTGTTTCGGGCTGATTTGAGAAAATTCTGGGCATCTCCTGCTAGGTTGGCTGTAGAGAAAGTTGTGGGTAATCAAATTATCTTTCATTTTCAACTGGAATCACCTCATTTCATTAATCCAGCTGAAAGTTATGTCTATTTTAGTGCTTACTGCTCTGAAAATGCTGAAGATTTCGGGTAGAAATTTGAGCTGTGAATAAGAATTAGTTAGAGGCCGAATTAGAAATTAATTTTGCCTGTGAAGTTTTAGGAAATTTCATGTAGATTATAAAAATGTCATCCTTTACTCAATTATACTAAGTATAGCAATTTATATGTTGAATTTTGTGTATGCTGTTCTGAAACACTGAAATTTCTGAAACTCTGAAACTGTTCTCTGTTCCTGGCCGAACTGGGAATTCCCTGGGCAGAATCTGAGTGATTGGCCAAATCCAGGTTGTAGGTCTATGTCTTGTGGTCGTTTAGAGTATAAGTTTGCTCAATTTGATCAAGCGGTTCAAAAGTTATGGCCATTTGTATCAACGCTGCTCTGAAATCAGTTTGTGCTGAAAATTTCAGACTTGGGGCTAAAGTTCAGAGTTTAATTGCAAGCTCTACTTTTGTAATCTGAATGTTTTGATGCATGGTAGAGTTAGATCACCCTCTTGTGGTCTTTTTCGAGTCCATGAAGTCAATTTTTGGATTAGCCAAATAAAAGTTATGCTTGTTTAGATGAATGTGCTTGTTATTTTCAGATTTTGCTATAGAATAGAAGTGGAGTTAAGCAATTGTGTTTTCAGTTTTAAATTGAGTTGAATGTTTGCGCTTTTGGAGCTAGCTTGGGTGATAAACAGTTAAGTCACTAGCTATGGAGGTTTCGGCTCAAATAGTGTTGAGCAAATTCATAATGTCGCTTGGTTGCTAGTGTGGAAATTCGCATTTGTATTTCGTTTTGTCTTGATGAGTGCTTGCATTATAAATGTTAATTCTCATTCCATCTCATATGCATTGCATGCATCTCATTCATATGCCTTTGCTCGTGTAGAGAACGAAACCGCGGAGGTGGCGTGGCCGTGGTCGAGGGATATCGGTGGAGCAAGTTGTCGTTGGGGTCCCAGAAGCTGAGAGCAAGCACCTAAGCATGTTTATCCTTATGTATCGTTATTTTTGAGAATAATGTGATTAATTGAAATGTTAAGTATTGCATTAGGAATTGCCATGTGGGATAGGAATAGATCCTATTTGTTGCACGTACATCCCTTGTATTCGTCGAATATCTCCTTTGAGCTAGACTATGGGTATTAATGAGTCCGTGCTTAGAATGCTTAGATGTCGGGGTTGGGCCAAGTGACGGAGGGTTACATCACTTGCGGTTGTTATCATTACACACATACTACTTTATGTCGGACTTGGAATTGGGAAAGGTTTTGGAAAGAAATGAATTGTGGACCGGGCGGGGAGTTGGTTCATTTGGGTACGGAGACTCAAATGTGTAGCCCCATCTGTGTCAGTTAAGGACCGATCCGTAAGTGGAATAAGATTGAGCACACCCCGGTTGGTCGCATGCCCGATTATGGTACGGTAAGCCACTCTTTCTCTCATATGGAATCGATGGACCGTAACTCTCGTGGTTGGGCGTGGTTGAGGCGAGGCTTAGGCGACTCTCGGCGCCAAGCCGGCTTAGGGCTGCCGAGGGTGCTAGGTTTCGGACCGCAGAGGGCGCTCAAACGATTGGGTATGATTGGGAGGGTTGACACTAGGCCCTTGTGGTAAGTGTCGTGCGATCAATGCTTCCTGCAGGTTAATTGCGATTCGAATTGCCGGCGCTCTCGGATATGAGCACGCTTGGTCCGAACTTCTTCTGCGTAGTAAACAACTTGAACTTGTGGTTCGCCGTTGGGCTTGAGCTAAATTTTGATATGAGATGACTTGCTTTACATTACATTAATTACAATATCATGCTAGAGGTAGGTCTTTGTTACAAGCGCTAACTATATTGAGAAAAACTTGAGTAGATGACTAAAATTGAAACAAAGTTAAGCATTTCCGCACTTTTAACCTAAGCTGTTTACCTTGCTACCATAAATGCATCTCCTTTGGAGTCGGTCATATATGGACCACGGGTAAGTCTTGCAGTACCTTACAGACTCATGTTGTTGCGTTGTGATTTTTCAAAGTGAGGACCCGAGCGGTTGTGAGTTCTGTCCTTATTGCTTCTCGGTGGTCAAGGCGGGACACCGAGTAGAGGCTTAGCGACATCGCAAGACGCCGGAAGTGTTCAAAGAACACTTAGGAGAAGTTTTATTTTGCTAATGTGTTGCGATTTGATTCATTTTTGTTGTATAGTTAGCTCCCAAATCTATGTCATGACTATGTTTAATTACTTGTCTATTTCCGTCGTTGAGCCTTGTTGTATTCTCGTGCCTAATTCATGTTTAGTGTTGCTTCTAGCTATGTTGATCCTTATGCTTGTGGTTGTGGTTGTGATATAATTGTTTAGCCAATTGTTTCTTCTGTCACGAGTGGATGTCCATACTTCTAGGGCGTCATGCGAAATTCGAACTTTTATCTTCTTTGTCTAGTCATGTTTTATATGCTTCTAGTATGCTAGATGAGTTGTTTAGTTGGGTGGTTGTCTAGTTTGTCTTTATGCTTGAGTTGGTGTTGTTTTTGTGCTTCGCGTATCGTGTCGATTGTGAAGTTTTGGGTTCGTTGCCCACTTTATGCGAATTGAACTGATATGGCATTGGAAACCGGTATGCGAGGCGATCTGGCGAGTTTAGGGTTGCATCCGGGGAATCTGGGGCGGTTGTCGAGTTCATCGAATGGGGTGACGTTGTCTCTATTGAGCTTGGGTGTTAGCACTGCTGCGGCGCCACCGCGATCCGTTGCTAACCTCCAATTCGATGTGGACGACGGACATTCGATAACCCGAGGACGATGCTGGCGGCTCCTCACATTGCGGATTGTGGCACCTGAATGTTGGAAATCGAGGTCACTGGGATTGCTTACGCGTTCTTTTTTCCTTTTTGTTTTGTTTAAGGGTGTGTGCTTCTTGTTAAGTAGAGGCCGGAGAAATTTTAAGGACTTGTATCATCTTGATGTAATGTTCTTGAGATTAATAAAATCTTCCTTCATCTAAAAAAAATTAGGAGATACTTGTGTAAATCTAAGAGCCGTTCTCTGTTCTTGAGATCTTGTCACATAGTGTACCACCGTACCAAGATCTTGAACAGTATATTGAATGCCAAAAGCAAGTTGTGCTTGGCTTGTTGGTGTCAAGCAGCAAATGTATGTGCTTCATTTGCTTAGGGCATATATATGGCTGTTGGAGTGTCTTGTCATCTTCATATTTCTTGAGGATATGATAATATTGAATTCTACTTTTCTATTGTCACAGTTGCCTAGTTACTCCTATTGTGGTAGCTGATTATGACATTAAAAATGTTAGACAGTATCATTGTTGCCTTATATAGTGATTGCTAGCTGTCCTGTATAGAGATCGATAGACTTGTATTGATATTATCTTATATATGCTTTCTTTTTGTAATCTTATGTACATATATATTCTGGCCCATTGGCCTTATGATGAACAAAAGTGCTATTCATAACAAAAAATACCACATATTGCTTAATGCACTACTTTGACATTTCCATCAATATGGTTTGGTTCAGATATCAAATAATTCAGATATGAGCATGTATGAGATGGGTTGGTTCAGATATGCACAGGTTGTTGGCTCTGATGATAACCGGCTTAAGTTTGTGAAGGTGGTGGGCTTTGTATAACTTATCTTCTGTTAGTAGCTTATTAACTATAGCAGCTATTTCGGTGGCTTTGTTGTTTCATTTCAATAACAGAGGGCGTAACCCTCTTAGCGACGTGTCATATCGGAACCGGGTATGGTGTTAAATGGGCAAGGGCCGAGCCGTCACCCCCTTGGTGACGCGTCGTGTCATGATCCGGACACGGTGTTAAGTGAGCAAAGATTGGGTCGTCGCTCCCTTAGTGGTGCGCTACATCGGCACCCGGGTGTAGTGATAGATGAGCAAGGGTCTTCACACCTGGCTCGACAGGCTAGGTAGTTGGAATGTAGGGTCCCTTACAGGTAAGTTAAGAGAGTTAGTTGACATAGCGATCAGGAGACGTGCAAATATCCTATGCGTGCAGGAGACAAAATGGAAGGGACAAAAAGCGAAGGAGGTGGAGAACATTGGCTTCAAGCTCTAGTATACAGGAACAGTTGCAAATAGAAATGGAGTAGGCATCTTGATTGATAAGAGCCTCAAGAATGGAGTGGTGGACGTTAAGAGGTAAGGAGATAGGATCATCCTAGTCAAACTTGTCATTGGTGATTTAGTCTTGAACGTAATAAGTGCTATACTCCCCAGGTAAGCCACAATGAGAGTGCTAAGAGACAGTTCTAGGAGGACTTAGATGGCGTGGTTAGAGCGGTACCCACTAATGAGAAGCTGTTCATAATAGGAGATCTCAATGGTCATGTAGGTACAGCAAATGCAGGGTATGAGGTGGCACATGGAGGTTTTGGGTATGGTAGTAGGAATCAGGAGGGAGAGGAAGTCTTGGACTTTGCTATAGCTTATAATTTGATGATAGCCAACACTTTCTTTAGGAAGAGACAGTTTCATTTGGTGACCTTCAGTAGTGGCCAAAACGCTAGTCAGATCGACTTTGTTCTCACAAGAAGAAGGACAAACGGGCATGCTTGGATTGTAAGGTGATACCCGGAGAGTGTGTTACCTCTCAACACAAGCTTGTGGTGGCTGACTTTTGCTTTCGGTCGCATGCCCGTAGGATTAAACAAACCAAAATCGTGAGAACGAAGTGGTGGAAACTCAAAGGGGAGGCATAGGGAGTCTTTAAGGAAAGGGTTATCGCGGAGGGCTCTTGGAACGAAGGAGAAGATGCAAACAACATGTGGGCGAAGATGACAACTTGCATTAGGAAGATGGCTTCGGAGGTGCTTGGAGTGACCAAAGGGAGCGGAGGTGTACCTAAAGATACTTGGTGGTGGAGCGAGGATGTCCGTAAGGTCATTAAGGAGAAGAAAGAATGCTATAAGCGCGTGTACCACGACAGAGTCACGGACAATATAGAGAGGTACAAGGTGGCAAAGAAGACTGCAAGCGAGCCGTGAGTGAGGCAAAGAAATTTGAGCCTATGAGGATCTTTACCAACGGCTAAGTACAAAGGAAGGAGAGAAGGGCGTCTATAAGATGGCTAGGATTCGCGAGAAGAAGACGAGGGACCTAAATCAAGTTAAATGCATTAAGGATGAGAGGGATCAACTCTTGGTGAAGGAGGATGACATCAAACATAGATGGCGTGAGTACTTTGACAATTTGTTCAATGGTGAGAATGAGAACACGACTATTCAGTTGGACGACTCTTTTGATGACACCAATAGACGCTTTGTACGTAGGATTCAAGAAACTGAGGTTAGAGAAGCTTTAAAAAGGATGAAAGGGGGTAAGGCGATGGGACCTAATGGTATTTCAATCGAGGTGTGGAAATGCCTCAGGGATATAGCTATAGTATGGCTAACTAAGCTATTCAACCATATTTTTCGATCGAACAAGATGCCCGAAGGGTGGAGAAGTTTATTAGTACCACTCTTCAAAAACAAGGGAGATATTCAAAGTTGTACTAATTACAAGGGGATTTAGCTGATGAGCCACACTATGAAGCTGTGGGAGAGAGTTATAGAACATCGTTTGAGAAGAATGACGCGTATCACCATGAACCAATTTGGGTTCATGCCCGGAAGGTCGACCATTGAAGCAATGTTCTTAATAAGACAAATTATGGAGAGGTATAGGGAGCAGAAGAAGGACCTACACATGGTTTTCATCGAGTTGGAGAAGGCTTATGATAAGATATCAAGGAATGTTATGTGGTGGGCTTTGGAAAAGCATAAAGTCCCAACAAAATATGTTGCCCTCATCAAGGACATGTACAACAATGTTGTGACTAGTGTTCGAACAACTGATGGTGACACAAATGACTTTTCGATTAAAATAGGACTACATCAAGGGTCAGCCCTGAGCCCTTATCTCTTCGCCTTGGTGATGGATGAGGTCACGAGGGATATTCAAGGAGATATCCCGTGGTGTATGCTTTTTGCTGACGATGTAGTACTAGTGGATGAAAGCCGGGCGGGAATAAATAGGAAACTAGAGTTGTGGCGGCAAACCCTAGAGTCGAAAGGTTTTAGACTTAGCAGGACTAAAACTAGAGTTTGGAAGGTCAGGTAGTGCCCAAGAAGGATACCTTTTGATACTTGGGATCGATGCTACAGAGAGATGGGGATATTGACGAAGATGTTAACCATAGAATTAAAGCGGGATGGATGAAATGGCGTCAAGCGTTTGGCGTTCTCTGTGACAAGAGGGTACCACAGAAGCTAAAAAGGCAAGTTCTATAGGGCGGCTATTAGACTGCGATGTTGTATGGTGCGAGAATGTTGGCCTACTAAAAGGCGACATGTTCAACAATTAAGTGTCGCAGAGATGTGTATCTTTGCGTTGGATTTGTGGTCATATAAGAATGGACCGAGTTGAAAGCAGCGAGATCGTGATCGGCTAGGGTAGCTCAATTGAAGAAAAGCTTGTACAACACCGGTTGAGATGGTTTGGACATGTACAACGGAGACCTCCAGAGGCACCAGTGCATAGCAGCATCATAAGACGCGATAATAATGTGAAGAGAGGTAGAGGCTGGCCAAACTTGACTTGGGAGGAGGCAATCAAAAGGGATTTAAAAGGATGGAATATAAAGAAAGAGTTGGCTTTGGATAGAAGTGCATGGAAAGCAGCTATCCATGTGCCTGAACCTTGATTAGGCTTTATGCCATATATTGGTATAGTTTTAGGCTTTGTTCTACCTCCTCTTCTCTCTCTTTCTCTCTTTGTTGGCGGATTGTTTTGGGTTTCAACTCTAGCCTACCCCAACTTGATTGGGACTAAAAGACTTTGTTGTTGTTGCTTACATTGCTATAATCAGCAAATAGTGCTATATTTGATCTTGTTTGATCATTAAGCTGGTATTTCTATTTAGCAGCTTTGTTTCCATAGCTGATTTTAAATCTGAGAGCCACTCTCTGTTCTTGGAGATCTCATCAGCAGGCGTATTGAGATCTTGAACAGTATATTCATTGCCAAAAGTGACTAGCACTTGACATGTTGATGCCAAGTTGCAAATGGCATCTTTGCCCCACATTTGGCATATATGTAGGTTTTGGAGTGTCTTGCCATGTATTTATTTCTTTATCATACGATTGTGTTGGATTCCATGCTTGCATTTATTATTTTAATATTTTTCATTTATGAAGTATATCGCAGTTGCCTTATTTCTTCTAAGATTGTTTAAAAGCCAATAATGAAATGGTTTAGTTCAACAAGGAGCAAATGTGTTCCAAATCTCATTGCTATTTTCATGCACGATGCATATGTCTATCTCACTGCTTTAGTGTTTGGGTATATTAGTGCATCTCGAATTTTTTGGTTAATAGTGAAACCTAGTTGTTCAGTAATAGTTTAATTTTTTTTTTCTAGAATTGAGCTCTGTATAAAGATTTGCTTGCATTGTTAATTCTAATCTGATTTGCGCTCATTCATGTTTGTCTATATTGGAGTTTGATGATTGTGGCAACACAAATGAGATGATTGTCATATTTGTTCATATGTTTTTAAATTCTGATTTGTTTGTAAAAAGATAACTGATTGGTAATGGTTTGACTATTTGTATTAAAATTGTTTAGTAGTATTTATCTGGTGTTCAAATTGGTTAATGCATATTCGAAATGCATTCTTTGTGTACTGCCTATGTTTGTTTGAACTTATGTTTCAAAATTTAGGCCCAAACCAGATAGTAGGGATAAGTGTTTTCTTTCCAATTTGATGTGGAATTGATCAGGGTGAGCATGTATCTCACATTACCTACCTTTTTTTGTGTAGGTGACCATGCAACTTACAAAATATAACTAATAAAGTAGTGTTGCAGTTATCAGTTGAATTTTATATGTTTGTTTGTGTGATTTTGACTGTTTAATTGACCTCAGACAGATGTGTTAAGAAAAATATCTCAATTCTGGTTGCTTGGAAGAACTTTAGCTTGATACTGACAATCAAAAGTTTACCAGTCTTTACCATTTCCAAGAAATGTATCTCTCTGACAATGATATGCATTCTATACTTTGTTTAATTCACACCAAGAATTTGTACTTCTGCCAATAATTGTATTTAATATGTTAACATTTCCCATGCTGCATTTGTTCTACCTATGTTGCTCACAGCATTTCCCATGCTGCATTTGTTCTACCTATGTTGCTCACAGCATTTCCCGTGCTGCATTTGTTCTACCTATGTTCCTCAAAGCCTTGCACTGTTACGCTAGGATTGGTTTTTACTCTTGAAAGATCCACTGGCACTTACATGTTTCCTTTCATAAATATGTAACCTAAGACCAACTGCAAGTCTGCAACAGGGGAATCTTTCTCAAGCAGAAATAGGTTGCTAGAAAGTAGGGATGGCAATCGGGTGGGTACCTCCGGATACCATTGTCTTAAACCCAAACCCAAACCCGAACAAAGTCCCGTCTACCCAAACCCATTAAGCTTTGCGGGTACAGATCTGTACCCATACCCAAACCCAATGGGTACCCAATACCCAATAGGTACCCACGGGCACAGATCTATACGCGAGCACCGAAGGACGAAGGCAGAGAGGTGGGGGGCGCTACGGCAGTCGCATGCTCCTCCCCCTCTCCTTCTATCTCTTCACATCTCCTTTCTCTCTCTTTTTTTAGCACTATGCGCGCCGAACCATAGGGAGCCGATGGGAGGAGTCGGCAGTGAGGGGAGGAGCAGGCGTCCACCGCCGAGGGAGGCAAAGACGAGGGGAGGGAGGCCGAAGCAATTAGGCGATGGGGCGATGGGAGGGAGGTGATGGGGGCGAGGGGAATTAGGGAGGAGCCGACTCAGCCAAGTAGTCCGTGAGTTTGTTTTTCTAATTTATCTCTAAAAAAGTGGGCCCACATGTCATAGGATACCCATTGGGTATCCATAGGTACAAATTGACACCCACACCCATCCTATGAGCTTATCGGGTACCCAAACTCGTAAACTCATGGGTCTAAAGTGCAACCCATACCCACTCTTATCGGGTCGGGTACCCAAACCCATGGATAAAACTGCCATCCCTACTAGAAAGCTATATGGAAAAGAAAAAGCCATTGAAGTTATGTATGACCTTAAAGGCTGAGTCCAAGATTGTCTGGAGCCATATAATATGTTGGCACTTCTGTTTTGTTTCACTCTGCTGGATCATTCTGTGCTTCCAAAGTTTGAATCGGTACTCTTCAGTTTATCAATTAGTGATCAACAGAAGCTCAATATAAGCTCATTTTTCATCGTTTGTTTCCCTGTAGAGTGTACAGTCACCATCAAATATTGCATAACTAGTTGGCACTTTGGCAGGCTTTTGTTGAATTCACCTTCATTGACACTTTTTTTTCTTTTGCACTTTATTAGACAATATCTTTTTTGCCTTATATAAAGATTGCTAGTTGCTCTGTATAGAGATTACAAGCCTTGTATAGATATTACCTTATATAGACTTTTATTTTGTACCCTCATTTACATGTATATATATTGGCTTATTGGCCTCATGATGAATACAAATGCTATTCATAACATGGTATCAGAACCACGGTTTTAGGGTTAGGGTCCTTATCGGCGTTGCAATTGTGCCTTTTTCCGACGGCTCTTCTCGTCGCCTCGTCGCTACTGCTCTTCTCCGTCACCTTTGTGGTCACCGCTTTTTCCTGTCGCATTGTCCTCTGGTTGGTACGCCTGCTTCCCGGCCACTTCTTCGCGTGGCTTCCTGAGGAGACCACTGTCCACCTCTTCGCGTGGACACCGATCTTCCCCGCCGCCCGACGCTTGAGGCTGTCGTCTCCAGCCCGCCTCTGCCTTCGTGTGGCCGCCTGAGGAGACTAACGTTCGCCTCTTCACGTGGATGCCGATCTTCCCAGCCGCCTGATTCCTGAGGTCGCCGTTTACGGCCCGCCTCTGCACCTCCGGCCAACCGCCTGCCTAAGGGCCATCCCCCGGCTGACATTGCCAAGAGCTCAGCTGCCGATGCCGTCCTCTGCCTCACCTCCAGCCGACCACCTTCTCGAGGAGACGCTGGCTGATCGACGGTGACCCTCCACGACCAAGCTCATTGCCACCCGCTTCGATCGGCGCCATCGGCATTATCACTCGGCTTTGGCTAAAGTCTCGATCGGACTTCAAAAGTCTCACAACCGGTTTTAAACTTGATTCAAAAAAATTGTCGACGTCTTCCTCAGGCACTGTTGCTGTCTTGTGCTATCCGATTATTTTCGATGGTCTCAATTATTGAGACTGGGTTCTACACATGCACCTTCATATGTGTGGTTAGCGCCTCTGGGAGTTTCTTACCGGCGAGCAACCTTGTCCGCCTTGTCCTGCTCCCCCTGCTATGTTTGTTATTCCTCAAGAAGCTGATGATGCTGCTTGACAGAAGGTGTTTGATGATCATACTGATGTTGTGGAGTCTTTTTAGATTTAGTTTGTTGCATATAAGATATGTATTGATGAAGATGCTCGTGCCTTTGCTATTTTGGTTGCTAGCATGGAGGTGCATCTTATTGGAAACGTGGTTGCTTTATTTTCAACACAGCTGATGTGGGCGCACCTTTACGTTCGCTATGAGCCTGCTGGCGATTCTTTGTACCTTGCTGTTGTGAGACAGGAGTAGTCGCTACAACAGGGTGATTTTATCGTAGATGAGCTCTATGTGTAGCTGTCCTCGATGTGGCGTCAGCTTGATTCTCTGGGATCGGAGGTGTGCCGCACTTGTCAGTGTTTCAATGTTAGCTCTCTCATATAGAGCTTCGCCGCATGTACGACTTCTTGACACGTCTCTAGGCTGAATTCTAGCAGATTCGTGCCCAGTTGCTTGCTCGTCACCCTCATGTGACCCAGTTGGAGGCCCTTGCAGCTATTCATACTCAGAAGACTTGTCTTAAGTGGTGCGAAATCTCTTTGGTCTCTCTTCGATCTTGGTGGTGCCTCGTAACTATTCCATTGGTGGCGCCTACTCCAGTGGCGGCTACTATAGGTGGAGGGCTTCACTGCACCTACTACGACAAGAACAGACATGTGGAGCAGTTCTGTCTGGATTCTTGGGCGTCTCCCCTCAGCGAACCTCTGCTGGTTTTGACTCCATTTAGGAGTGATGAATACCCATGGCGTGGGTATCCCCAGCGGCCCAGGAAAAGCATATGGGCCGTCTCCGAGCCTCGGCCTCAAGAAGAAGCCCCGCTCAGGGGCCTATGGTTTCTGACCAAACCGACCCGAAGGGCGATCCGAATAACCGCTGCAAGTCGGGTGCCCGAGCAACCCAAACAAGGGAAGCCGTGACCGGTCCACACAAGGCGCCAAGTTCCCGACCAAACCGACCTCGACGGCCGACCAGCGCTCTGGGTGGGCGCCCCTGGCTCTGGCAATGGCGGAGGGTAGGCCGACCGGTGGTCGGACCGGCCAGGAACCGGGCTAGTTCAGACCATCTTCGCCAAAGGGCAGACGTCAAATCGTCAGAAAGTGGTTTCCGCACTGGTCACCTACCCTGCTGATGCAACGGCTCAGCATGACCGAGAAAAGAGGCCGCGCACCTTCCCGAGGTGATTTCAGAAAATGGCGCTCCGACGTCGACACATGACTGCCGAGGCGAAGTCTGCCGTTTCCGGAGGAATGGACCGCACCATCGCTCTGCGCTTCCACCAACCCGTCAGAGGTCACGGCCAGCGATCAGATACCGAGGCGGAGGCTAGACTCCTAGGCATAGGGAGCCCTCCGTTTTTTTTCACATGCTCCATGTGGCAAGCGGCTACTGGGCTATATAAGGGGAAGCTTGGCCCTTCGGAGCGGGGCGGTCGAACATAGCACACACAAGCAGAACACGCACAAATAAGGCCTGCTACGAGCAAAACCCATCGATAGCCTCCGTCGAGAGCTCTGGCGCCCTTAGCTCGAAGTCGCCCGCACCAGTAGCCATTCGGTAGACCCACATCTGGCGCTTCGAGCTCGAGCTCGGCCTCCTTTGTAACTTCGGCAAACTTACCGACATCATAATAACACGACCACCTCCACAATTTGGGTAAGGGGCGTTCGGCCGAACGATATATATCTTGGATCCCCTTTTTTGGTCCAACCATTCAAGGAACGGGAGCGCGTGGCCCCTCTAGACCTACAAATTTACTTGCCGGTTCTCGAAACACTGACAGTTGGCGCGCCAGGTAGGGGCCTCGCGCGTCATCAGCGTCTCCGGATTCCCATTGTGTCTCCTTGATGGCTCCCTTCACCGACGACAGCGTGCTCGCGCCCGGGAGCCGAATCTGCTTCGGTTCTTTCGACTTTGTTGTCACCACGGCGGGAGAGCTCGACCTTGCTCCTACCACGCCCCAGAACCAGGCCCCTGCTGGACGCCTGGATCTCGCCACCTACGCCCTCGACAACCTCCGACTCGAGGCCCCCGCGCCGTCTTCAAGGCCGACACTACGCCGGCAGCGCCGCCCGGCGGAAGTCTTGACACGCCTGCGTCTTGGCGGCGCCACCGCCTCCACGAGCACGCATTTTGTGGCAATGGTGGCTATCGCGACCCTCATCCCACGAAATATTGAGAAGTTCCTCGGCGGCAACTCCGGCTCGGCGGAGCAAGCCGAGGAACCATACCCCGAGAATGCAGCGTGGCGGCGTGAAGCGATCGCCGGCCGCTACTTCCCGAGCCAAAGCCCTCCACCGCGTTCGGAGCACAGGCGGGGCATCGGCCGGGCGAGTTGGATCTCCCAGATCCGCCACGACGAGCTACTCCGGCGGTGGAGATTTGGAATTCTGGAGCCGACTTCGGCAAGGTGGTCGACCAAGCTGGGGCCGAACCAACTTGCGCCCTGGTACCAAGTGGCGCTTCGCCGCGGAGTACAGGCACCGACAATCGGCGAAAAGCCGGTCGTTGCCCGTGTTTCCCCTTCTAGCCAAAATTCGCGCTTGAGCCGCGATGCTACTCATGACATCCCCGAGCCAACGAGCACTGAGGCGGGGCTACCTACCGGCACCTCCGGTGGTAGAGACCGCCAGCCGTCGCGACATACCTGCCAGCACCCAACACTCGAGGTCTCATTCAGACGCCCGAGCGACACGCGCGCAAGCGGCAAAAACCGCGCCCTTGATTGGGCGGCCCGGGCCTCCTACACTCCGTGAATCGGCGTCTCGGGCAACACCACGATTCACGCGACACCCTCGGCCTGAAAAAGATCGGCGGCGTAGGGCCCGTTCGCAGGTCGCGGACAATGATCGGCGCCGCGGCCGTAATCCGAGCGAAGGCCCGGGACCCAGGCGTTCTCGGGAGATCCGTCGGGCGGATTTTCACGCCGTTTCGGCACTGTTAACATAGCCAAATACGGGGCGGCGAAACCGGTGTTTGGTTGGAAGATTAAGGCTCGCTTTGTAGGCGGTGGGCTCTAACGATCTTTTTGTCATTGATGCCTCCCCATTTACAGGCGGACTCGGCTCGAGCACGGCTCGATACATTGCCGCCGGAACCATCAAGCGGGCGACTGAAGAACATCTTCGTCGGAAATTTCGAGGCACTTACAAGCATCTGGGAACTCCCGGGACCTTAAGAGCCGCAAGCAGCGGCCGAAGCGCTCGGGACTATATCGGCGCTTCTCCCCATGATGTAATGAACTCCCCGACATCGATGGCGCCGAGCGTCGTAGGCGTTCATCTGACGGCTCTACGTCGCGAGCCTTAGTCCACAAGGCCGGGTTGCATCAAACCGGGACCACCAGGAGGCGCTCGACATTACCACCAACCATGCCTCGGTGAGGAGGTGTGGTGCCATCTTCGACAAGGGAAGGCCAAGCGAGTCGGCTCGAGCTTGCCGTTCCCGATCACTCCGGAAGCGGCGGAAGGAAGCGAGCCGCGAGGACCACCGCGGTCGCTGACGCGCCGCCATCGACAAGCGGCGAGGCTGGCGGCGTCCGACCACGCCGAAAAGTTGATGGAGAGCCGTGCGAACCACGGGTACCCGTCAAGCACAAATCTGGGGCTGCGAAGTCTGAGCGCTTTCTCCGGAAACCCCGCCACTGCGGGTAAAGGAAAGCGCGACCCGGCGACGAGTCGGGGAGGAAAAGGCGGACGACGGGTTCCCGGAGCCCGACGGATGCCTCATGATCTTTGGTGGACCGGAGAGCTACGCCGACAAGCGGAGGCAAAAGCTTGCCACCGCGAGGTGCACACGGTGACCCGCGGTCCGAAATACCTCCGTGGTCGAGTCTCCGATCACCTTTGATCGGACTGACCACCCCGACCACATCTCGCACCCGGGAAGATACCCACTCGTCGTCGACCCCATCGTGGGGTCGAAGCGCCTCACAAAGGTGCTCATGGACGGCAGCAGCGGTCTCAACATCATGTATAGTGAGACGCTTGACGCCCTGGGAATTCCCCGCTCGTCCCTGCGACCAAGCAAGGCACCCTTCCACGGCGTCATCCCAGGCCAGCAGGCCTACCCTCTTGGGCAGATCGACCTGCCCGTCACCTTTGGGGGGCCCGAGAACTTCCGCACCGAAAACCTCACTTTTGAGGTTGTGGGGTTCGCGGGATCCTACCACACCATCTTAGGGAGGCCGTGTTATGCTAAGTTCATGGCGATCCCCAACTATACCTACTTGAAGTTGAAGATTCCAGGGCCACGGGGCGTCATTACCGTAGCCTCATCCTTCCAGCTCGCTTTCAAGCTGCTGGCCGGAGGCGATTATGGTGGCCCGCGGTCATTGCATCCGTCAAATTCAACCACTACCGAAGGGAAGCCTCCGAGTCCCTCCCTGCCTCCGGCAAGTCGGGGCCCGGATCCTTCGAGTCCGCCGAAGACACGAAGAGGTCGCATGATCGACCCGAGGACCAGCCAAGACCGTGCGGGTCGGGTCCGCCCTCCCCAAATAGGAAGCGGCGGCTCGTCGACTTCCTCCAGGCAAACCGGGATGTCTTCGCATGGAAGACCTCCGACATGCTGGGCATCCCAAGGGAGTCTGAACAAGGCGTGTCCCAAGGACCATTTTCCTTTGCTCCGGATCGACCAGGTCGTTGATTCCACTGCTGGGTGTGAATCGATCTCCTTCCTGGATGCCTACTCAGGCTATCACCAGATCCCGATGAAAGAGTCCGACCAACTCGCGACTTCTTTCATTACTCCCTTCGGCTCGTTTTGTTACGTGACGATGCCCTTTGGTCTGAAGAACGCGGGTGCTACATACCGGCGGTGCATGTACACTGTTTGACGACCAAATCGGCCGTATTTATCGAGGTCTCGTGGGCGACATAAATCGTCAAAGCCGAAAACCCGGCGACCTCGTCGCCGACCTCGAAAAACTTTGCGAACCTCAGCGGTTTACATAAAAGCAACCGAAAAGTCGTCTTCGGGGTCCCCAAGGAAGCTTCGGCTTCATCATATCCGTAGCGACATCGAAGTTAACGGTAAAGATCTCGGCGATCATGAAGATGGGCGGTCGCCGACCTAAAGGGCGTCAAAAGCTAACGGGATGCCTCGCGACTTTTGAGCGCCGTGTCTCGCCTCGGCGGCGCGGATCTTAGCTCTATAAATTGCTCGGAAGTCCGACCACTTGATTGGGCGCAGAAGCTCATAAAGCCCTTGGCCCGACTAAAGGCCTTCGACGCCGCCCGGTCACGACCGCGCCCGCCTATATGAGCCTCGCTCCTCTACATTGCCGCCCGACCCAGTCGTGAGTGCGGCACTCGTCGTCGTCAGCGGCGGAAGAAGGCCGTGCCCTCAAGGTGCAGCCGACGGTCTACTTCATCGATGAAGTACTCTCGAGTCAAAGCCGCTATCGCAAGTCACGAAGTTGCTCTCTGGCGGTGCTAATCGCGAAAGAAGAAAATGATCCACTACTTCGCGGCGGACCCGTCTCCGTCGTAAATTCCTCGCCGCTTAGCGAGATCATCCATAACCACGACACCTCGGGAAGGATAGGCAAGTGGGCACTTTCGAGCTCACATGACCACGACATTTCGTTCGTCCCGGGCCGGCGATCCGTCGCAAGCCCTGCCGGAAACCGTCGTTGAGTGGGCCAAAGCCCAGCGCCCGGTGCTTGAAGACACAATCTTGGGCGATGTGCTTCACGGATCCTACACGAGGAGGCGGAGCGGCGCTGGATTGTTATCGTTTCCCCACTCGGCAACAAACTCCAATATCTTGTCCGGTGCTCTTCGACGCTTCACGAACAACGTCGCCGTCTGAAAGCCCTCGTCAATGGTCTCCGGATCGCCGCACGACCTCGGCGTCGCCCGGCTTTACGATATCTGGCGACTCCAAGGCGGTGGTCGACCAGTCATGAAGACCTCGGGCCGAGATCCGCATGGCGGCCTATTGCAGCGAGTCGTAAGCGAAGAAAAGTTCAAGGGTTCGAGCTCCACCACGCCTCTCGGCGCTATAACGGCAAGGCCGACCACCTCGCCAACCTCGCAACGGCAAGGACGATTCGGCCAGGATCTTTGTCCACGACCTTCGTCAACCATCCATCCGACTGGACCCGGCGGTCGGCGGTGGTGACCCGCCCGACTCGGCGAACAACCCTGTCGGCCGCTCTGGCGCCATCCGGTCGGCCGGAGCGTCTTGACTACCGAATCGGCGGAGAAGCCGCCGTTGGCGCTTGATGGGCGGATCGCTCCCCAGACCGATCGAGGCCCGACGCCTCGCTCGTGAGCGAAATCTTCGTCCTAATCGGCGAACCTTTACAAGAGGAGTCCTCAGGGTCCTCAGTCGCGTCTGGCCGACCGAGGGCAAGGCTGCTCCTCGATATCCATGGCGGGGTGTGCGGCCATCATGCGCACAGCATGATCCCTCGTGGAGTAAACTTTCGCCAAGGTTTCTCTTGGCCGACCGCCGTGGTGGCGCCGAAACAAATTGTTCGTGACTGCGAAGGTGCCAATTTTTGCCCGACAGACACACCTTAGGCCCAAGCCCTCGAGACGATCTCCATCACGTGGCCATTTGCGGTGCAGGGGCTCGACACCTTTCGGACCTTTCAAAAAAGCGCCGGGGCCTCTACTCACCTCTTTGTCGCGGTGGATAAATTTACTAAGTGGATAGAGGCAAAACCGGTGCGCCTCCATCACGTCCGCAGAAGCCTTCGACTTCTTCAGCGCACATCGTCTATCGATTCGGGTCCCGAATTCATCATCACCGACAACGACATGCAATTTCTGGGAAGGAATTTCTCGAATCTGCGGCGACTTCAACATTAGCGTCGACCGGGCGGCCGTGGGCCCTTGCGAGACCAGCGGCGGGCGAGAGGCGAATGGCATGATCGCCGAGGGCTCAAGCGCGAATCTTCAATCGCTTGAAGAAATCGGCGGGGACGATGGGCAGCCAGCGCCCTCCGATCGCTGAACGCAGACCACGCCGACCCGGTCGGCGGGTTTCGCCATTCTTCACGGTGTTGAAGCGCACCGAAGGCATCTGCCGAGCCGACACGGAATCTGGCGCCCCAAAGCTGCAAACCTTCGAGCGAGCCCGAGGGCTCGACTCGCGGACAAGACGCGTCGACCCATTTCGACAGCTGCGACGTCGCCGTCCTCCGATCGGCCAAGTGTCGACAAGCAGCTGGCGGCGATATCGAGTCGCTAGATCCACGGTACCGAGCCTTCAACGTGGCGACTTGGTCTGCGCCAAGTCGATCCAACGTTAGTAGGCACAAGCTTTCACCCGTGGGAAGGCCCCTTCACCGTTGTGGAGGTAATCCGGCCCGGCACCTACCGACTCAAAGACGCCGATGGCAACGTTGTTCCAAACGCTTGGAATATTGAAAAGCTCAGGCAAATTTTTTCCTGAAACTTATCCTTCATCCGCATATCCCCATTATTCGGCCAAGCCCGAGCGGCGCGAACCCGCTAGGGGGTTTTTAACCTACGTAACCTCGTTACGTGGCGCCCGAACCGACCAAGGGTCCCCCCCTCGAAGGAACCACTTCAACCCGGCTACTACGGCCTACGTCCTGTAAAAATTCCAGTAGTTTTTTTTACTACGACCGCTAAAGTAGTGGTCGCGGGGTAGTGGGCTTAACGCAGGCGACTCACGATCGATCAACAATAGCGGAGCGTCGACAAGAGAAAGAAATGCGAAGGCTAAAATATTAAGTACTTCTAAAGGATGCGTTGTGTTCCATCAAAAGCACGAAGATTACATTGCAAGGAAGGAAACATCAAAACACACAACTTATGCTGTCCCTGGAGCAGAAAAGAGTACAAAAATCTGCAAAACAGCGGGGCGGGCGCGCGGCAGATTCCTAAGGATCTGGGCCGAAGAAGGCGTCGTCCTCATCGTCCTCTCCGGAGCTCCCGCCCTCCTCGGCCTCGTCGTCCGAGACCTCCAGGTGCAGCCGCCCCGCCACCATCTCCGCCGCATCCCGTACTCTAGCCCGCGCTTGGTCCGGCTCGCCTCGGATCCGGGCGATGGTCGCCACCGGGTCGAAGGAGCCGCATCGGCTGGCGCAACACGTCAGCACATACTCCGCTGTCAGAGCCGCGACCCTCCGCCCTTCACGAGCGGAGCGTCCCCGGAGAGCCTGAGGAAGGCTCTCCAAGACCTCGGCCGCTCGGGTGAGGCCAAGGCATCTTTGCGCCCGCGGTGGCTGCCGGCTCGTCGGCCACTTTCCCCAATGACCTCAGGCTCCTACCCATGCTCTCGTGGCGGCGAAGCCGGAGAGAGAACCTCGGCGTGGAGTCAAAATCTGGCGGCGTGTGGGCGGCTCCATCTCGGCCTCGGCCTGCGACCGTGGCTGCCAGCCGTCTTGGCGGCTGGATCCGCGCCCGCAGGTCGCCGCCTCCACCTCAAAGGCGGCGGAGGATGGCGCGCTGAAACCGAGCCGACATGTGACCGCACCAGCGTCTACCATCTTTGCCGCCCTCCTCGACCGGGAGGCCACTCTCTGCCCGAGGGGCGCCACCGCCTCGGTGCTTCGCCGGCGTCGCTCTGGTGGTCGGGACTGTGGTGGCGAAGCAATCGACAGGAACGATATCCGCCGGGCAACAAAAACTTACATGGCGGGGTTCGGATGAAAAACCTCGGCGGCGAGTTGAGCCGCCCCGCCGCCCCAGCAGCGAAGAGCCTCCCTCGTCGAGGCTTCTTGGAGGGCGAACCCCGAGGCCCGCCTCGCCACCCGCTTACAGACCTTCCGTGTCGCGCCACCACTCGCCGCCGCACTCGAAGGGCTCGAGGAGGATGAGCAGGCGAAGAAGACGAAGAAAGCGAAGCGAAACAAGCGTTGAAGATGGGCGTAATTACGCTCCTCCCCGTTCTGTATTTATAAGGCGGAATTGGGCAACCAAAAGCCGTCGCCTCGCGTGCTCGCGGCGCCTCGACACGCCCGCGGCCCGGTGCGGCGGCGTGGCGTTCATTTAAATCCTCCGCATTAAATAGCGGCGGGACGGCAGCGAAGGAGGGCGCCGCTTCCGCGCCGGCCACGGCCTAGCGAGCAGCGACGGCGGGTCCAAAAGATAAGTCACTCAACTCGGTCTCCTTTGCGCTTATTTGAAGACCCGGCAATGCGTGCCGACCACAACAGTCTCCACGCGCCGCTCGGGGCTCGGAACAACGTCACTCACATTCACGCTGGTCGGTGGTCCGGTGACCACTCGGCTTCTAAGCGGTGACCCGTCCGACCGGCGTCACGGCCTCGCCCGGCCTCGATTTCGAAGTGGCGCTTGCGGTAGGGGTACTGTGCGTATGAGCCCTAAGTCGATCGGAACATCCTCTCCTCCTAAAATGTGAAGCGATGCTCTTTGACGTCGCTCACACTTATGCGAATCGGTGGCTCGGCCGACCACTCGGTTTTCCCTAACGGTAACTCATCCGACCCAGCGCTCGGCCCTCGCCCGGTGGCTCACGGTTCGAAATGGCGCTTGGGCGAGAGCTACCCGTCTTGAGCGAACCACAAGTCGGTCGGGTCGCTCTTCCCTACGATAAGCGTGAGCGGGCGCCTTCGCCCCGGGTTCGTTGGCACCTCCTTAGCGTTTTCCTCAAGAAAATCGAACACGCCTCGCCAAAGACCCCAGCGGTTTCGGGGCTATGGTCATCGAGCAACCACCGGCACAAGGAAACGCGAAGGAGCAGCTCGAACTCACGAATAAACACGAAAGCGAGCCCCAATTCATTACGCATTAAAGTTTTTTACATCTTCAAAAGATAGTATGTAACATCACTCGTACTCTCCGTGGAGGACGCTCTGCGGCGATATCCGATCGGCGATCGCTCGGGCATGCGGCTCGACTTGGAGCGCAAAGCGATCGACCTCCTCGTCGGTCCGGTTGCTAGCGATCCCGCTGCTGATGTTGTCCAAGTTAAGACCGTCATAGAAAGACATGGTGCTTGTGGCGGAGGTGGCTCCTAGGGCAGCACTCAAGCTCACCGACTTCTCGACGTGCTCGACGACGCGAGCGGCTTCGATCATAAGCGAACTTGTGCCCGTGCGCCTCGAGCACTCGATCGCGAGCGGCGACCGACCCTCCCCAAGGTCGCTCAACTTTCGTGCAGCTCGCTCCGACCGTCCTCCGTACTGTCGGCGCCGATCGAACCACCGCCTCGCCCAGCGACGCGCGTCGCGCTCCACCGCCAATCGCGCGCCTCGCGATGTGCAATAAATTCTTCTCGCAACTCTAAAGAGCGGCAAAAATCAAAAAGCGGCTCGGCAATGGCGCCTCCCAAGTCAACACGAATAACAACCCTCACCACCGAGAGTCCGTCATTGCTTGAGCCCGCTTGGACCTCCTCGTTGAGCTTCTCCGTAGTGGCCGCCTCATTCGCGGCGGTGTCTCGGGCGTTGCGAGCCTCCGCCGGGGAGGGCTTCAGCTTCGGACACCCTCGCCCTCAATGACTAGATTCGCCGTTCCTCGTGCAAAGCTCCGTGACTGATCCGGCTCTCGGCGAGCCTCCACCGCCGCCAGCCACAAGACCACGGCTTCCTGGGCCTCCTGCAGCTGGGAGCCCAACCGATCTCGGTCCGTCTCGGTGGCTGCCCTCCGGCTATGCAAACGCCGGAGGAATCCGGACTTACTTTCCGAGCGCTCCCGCAGACGCTGCGACCAGCCGCCACATCACTACGAGGTTCAGCAAAAATTCAAAAGGACGGAGAAGCTCTGAACGCTGTGACCAAATTCGGGTGAACGCTTCTGGTCATATAGAGCTTCGCCGCATGTACGACTTCTTGACACGTCTCTAGGCTGAATTCTAGCAGATTCGTGCCCAGTTGCTTGTTCGTCACCCTCATGTGACCCAGTTGGAGGCCCTTGCAGCTATTCATACTCAGAAGACTTGTCTTCGTGGTGCGGGTCTGCTGGTCTCTCTTTCAGTCTTGGTGGTGCCTCGTAACTATTCCATCGGTGGCGCCTACTCTAGTGGCGGCTACTATAGGTGGAGGGCTTCACTGCACCTACTACGACAAGAACGGACATGTGGAAGCGATTACATGCGATTCTTGGGCGTCTCCTCGGTGAATGTAACACCCGATGCCAAACGCACCGCAAATGCTACCAAACCCTAACCAACTCAATAACATCTCTACAAAATTATGCGTAATCAACCATTCTCTAAACAAGCTTAAAACTAAGCCACCGAAATTTACAAAATTTCGGCATGACCTCGCTAGAAAAGAGGGCATCCACTCGTGATCAAAAGAAACAATAGCAAAGCAGATATGATATCATTCTAGCAGTCCTTAGTTAAGTAATCACACATCCACCGTAATTTAAGAAAATCTCCTAACGATGAACCATAAATTACAACCACACATTAATTACATTCAGATTTGACGACTTTGTTAAATAAATTGGAGACCGCGATGGGTAATACGTGTTACTACTCCCCAACCCGATGAATCAGACTTCAAGGTACCTAAAGCAGAAGAAAACAAGCGTGAGTCCAAGACTCAAAGAAAGTGCAACAAGTAGGAAAAGTAAGGCATTAGACTAAAATGCAAATATTAGAAGACATCAAGTAGCGGTTCCTTAAATTGACATCCAGAACTAAAAGAAGCGGTTGAATTCATAAAGGATCCAAGGCGAAGAGCACGATTAATTCATTAGTAAATAACCATCACTTAACTCAAACATCCAAAGCATCAGAGTAGTAGCAGCTCCACTTACCTCAACCACCTCGGCAATGTAACAAAACCTTACCCATGCCTCGAAATCAATTCGGATGAGCCCACGACTCAACTCTCAACCTGTTCCTTCCATTCTCATCATTCAACATTTATCAATCGCAATACACGGTCAATGTTGAAATGTTTTTTATGCTTTCATTCACATAATATTCATGCATAATTGCAATGCTATATAATACAACACAACCATGCATTTCGGTCACATAATATCCCATGCAGAACCATAGCGATATATAATGCAATACAACCATGCATCTCATTCACATAATATCCCATACGAGATATGCAATACTATATAACGCAACACAACCGTGCATTTCATTCACATAATACCTCGTAGACACGCAATGATATATAATGCAACACAACCATGCATTTCATTCACATAATATCCCATGCGGATATGCAATACTATATAACATAACACAACCGTGCATTTCATTCACATAATACCTCAGGTAGACACGCAATGATATATAATGCAACACAACCATGCATTTCATTCACATAATATCCCATGCAGATATGCAATACTATATAATTTCAAACCATTTCATCAATTGACTTTGAGCTCATAACTTGACTTCACTCCACGTTATTCATACCACATAATTAGCAAGGCAAAGAAATGCACGAACTCATCAAATTCAATTCAATCTCCCCTTTTTGGGTTGAGTCCACGACTCACCCTTCAATCTCCATATTCACCATCCATACGACACACCATTTACCACAACACTCATTATCAAAGATGCAATGCATATGAATGCTCATTTCCATGTGCGTCTAAGATTGCCGAGTGCCCACCCGTCGGTGTGCACCCTCACGTCCCTCCCATCCCGTAGATGGAAGGCGCCTACTCTTACTGTCTCGCTCCCATTCACCTCGATGAATGGGACTACGAGGTAGGACTTTCGTGTTCACTACGTGAACACAGAGGCCCACTGTCGGCATGGGTCGCCTCTTCCATCATGAATGCACAAATGCAATAGACATAAACAAATTTGCAAAATACATTCATTTCTCACATTAGTATCCATATTATCAATACTCATATCCGCATTCCCAACATTCTTATTCATCTTCTCAACTCTCATATTCTTATTCTCGACACTCATATCTATATGGTCACAATTATCATTAATACTCCCATTAAAGTCATAAACCAGTTTCATGATCGCCAAATCATCCCTTCTTATTAATCCAACCTCCTTACTTCATCAGTCACATTATCCATTCATACTAGTGATAATAGTATGATATCTCAAAGATGGCTCTTCATAATCGCAAAATGTTATAACCTTCAACTTTCAACACAAATCCTTTCAATCAACGATGCACTTGCATCCGGTTACTCAACCCTTTCATCAAAAGACAATTACCCCACTAGAGGTGCTTATAAACACAAATGCAGCCATAGCATAAGCATATAAATAGCACAAGCAATCAACTAAATAGCCTATAAGAGATATACGGGTTACACTTGCATATAAACTTGTTTTAATAATAGCATAACCATTTAACCATTCTCATTCATCATATCGCCTGCAAAATCAAGCATGACAATAATAAAGTAATACATGAATAACGGTAACATTGCAAAACATAATAGCCATCTATGCCACATTCATTACAATGCACTTGCCTTCAACTCATCGAGACGGTGTGGCGGGGCGAAGTTGCCACACCCGGGGGTCACACCACCTGCACATGGATATAGCCCACTCAAAAACACGCCCATAATTCAACACAAGACTCAAAACTAAGTCGGCTTTGCAACCTACTCCTAAAACCCGAAAACAGCAATCTGCCAACCGGGACAGCATTTGGTAAAACGGGCATATCTTTCAAACGGCTGAACGAAACTTAGCGATTCCGGACTTCATTGAAAGGTAAATCGATTATCTACAACTTTTTCTATAGCCGACCGACTGGGAAAAGCACCGATTATTCCCAGATTTGCGACGAACAGCAGACAGCCGCAAAAATACTTCGCTCTGGACAGCACGCGGTAAAATAACCATAACTTTCAAACGGCTAAACGAAACTTAGCGATTTCGGTCTCTGTTGAAAGGTAATTCGATTATCTACAACTTTCGTTATAGCCAAACCCCCAGGAAATGCTTGCAAAATTTTCGAACAGCAGTTCTAACAGTAGACAAAAATCTGCTCGAAAATGAAATTTCAAATCACTCTAGTCTCTCCATTCCCCACCCTCTAACATCTCCAAAATCAGGAATCCTAGCCAAGCATTAGCACAAACACCTTGCATGCAAGCCAAATGGAGGTCCACCACCTAGGGTTCTTACCTCAAATTTTCTTACTCAAGGAGGAAAGGAAGGTGGGGGAGGACTGCAGGCCGGAGGAGGGTCGCGGATTTCTGCTAGGAGGCATTGATGCCATGTGAGCCGGAGGCGTCGGCCAGGGTGAGCTCGGCTGGTAGGGGCACACGGTGGGAGCAGCCAGCTCGGGGCAGGAGGCACATGGCCTTGGGGAAGGAGAGCAAGAAGATCACTGGGGAAAGAAGCAGCAGCACCGACGGAGGAAGAAAGCATGTGCGCCAGGGAAGAGCTCGGCTGGGAGGCTAGAGGCGCAGGAGCTTAGTCGGCTGGGGAAAATATCCTGCCTCCATGACTCTTAGCCACACAATAGAAGAAAGAGAGAGGTTAAGTGAGGGAGGGGAATTCCTAAAAAAACCCCTCCAAAAAAACCACAATCCATCTTTTAACCATTAGCGCGAATCGAACAAGTAAATCCTTGGCGCGAACGACCATTGCTCAGAAAAACAAACTTGCCGCAAAAGTAAACATCTCGGAAAAATACCTCATTCTAAAAACTTGAGCAAAACTCCAAACCTTTAATAAATCTGAGCGACAAAACTTTTCTCTAGCATATATCTTTGAAATCAAGGAAATGAAGACACTTCCGGCCAAAAACCCAGGAAACGATTTCGCGGTATTACAGTGAACCTCTGCTGGTTTTGACTCCATTTAGGAGTGACGAATACCCATGGCGTGGGTATCCCCAGCGGCCCAGGAAAAGCATATGGGCCGTCTCCGAGCCTCGGCCTCAAGAAGAAGCCCCGCTCAGGGGCCTATGGTTTCTGACCAAACCGACCCCGAAGGGCAGTCCGACCAACGCTGCAAGTTGGGTGCCCCCCGGGCAGCCCTTAGAGCAACTGGGAAGCCGACCGACCGGTCCACACAAGGGCGCCAAGTTCCCGACCAAGCCGACCTCAGAAAGCAGCCCGACCCGCGCTCTAGGTCGGGCGCCCCACAACCTGACAATGGCAAATGAGGGTAGCCGACCGGTGGTCGGACCGACCGGGAACCCCGGGCTAGTTCAGACCATCTTCGCCAAAGGGCAGACGTCAAATCGTCAGAAAGTGGTTTCCGCACTGGTCACCTACCCTGCTGATGCAACGGCTCTGCATGACCGAGCAAAGAGGCCGCGCACCTTCTCGAGGCGATTTCCGAAGGCTGGCGCTCCCGACGTCAGCACCTGACTGCAGCGCAGGGGGCAGGTACGCCGTTTCCCGAAGGAATGGACCGCACCATCGCTCTGCGCTTCCACCAACCTGTCAGAGGTCACGGCCAGTGATCAGATACCGAGGTGGAAGGCCAGACTCCTAGGCATAGGGAGCCCCTCCTGTTTTCTTTTTCACATGCTCCCGTGTAACCGGCTTCCCTAGGCTATATAAGGGGAAGCTTGGCCCTTCGGAGCGGGGGATGATCGAACATAGCACACACAAACAGAACACGCACAAATAGAGCGCGCACGAGCAAAACCCATCGATAGCCTCCGTCGAGAGCTCGGGGACGCCTTAGCTCCGAAGTCGCCTGCGACCAGAGCCATTCCAAACGACCTCAGATATCGAGGCGCCAGAGCTCGAGCTCACCGTCAGTAACTTCGGCAAACTTGCCAGCATCAGTAATAACACACGACCACCTCACAGACTGGAGTAGGGACGTTCAGCCCGAACCAGTATATATCTTGGATCCCTTTTTTTTGGTCCAACCATTCAAGGAACGGGAGCGCGTGGCCCCTCTAGACCTACAAATTTACTTGCCGGTTCTCGAAACACCGACAAGGAGATTCTTACGCTACTACATCGCATGACTGCCGTCTACACCGATAAGTTCTGTTGGTTCAATCTTCCAGGGAGAGATCACATTCCTCCTCATTAGGTATCACAGCATGGATTCTTGACTCTAGCTTCTTTTCGTATGATATCTGATCGCACAAATCTTCATTCCATTAGTCCTCTTGCTGCTTCTATCATTGTGCAGATCGCAGATAGTACTTCTCTTTGTTGCAGGATGAGGCACTCTTTTGTCTTCCTCTTTCCATGTTTCTATTGTTTCGCATGTTCCCAAACTGACCATGCAGCTCATATCCGCTGGCCAGCTCACTGATCATAGCTGTCGTGTTATCCTTGATTCTTACTCTTGTTGTGTTTCGAATCGCCGCACGGGGTCTTTAATTGGGATTGACCCCCACCGCTATCATTCTCAGCGTCTCTGGGAGCTTGACTAGCTTTGTCTTCCTTCTGTTGCCCCTGTCAATCTCAATCTCCTCCACCATTTTTGCCTCTATTGCATCTTCTACCGGATTGTTTGCTCTGTGGCATCACTGTCTAGGACATCTTTATGATTCACGTCTGTCTTCTTCAATTTGTCGTGGTCTTTTAGGATTTGTATCTGTGATACCTCTTTAGACTGTATGGGTTGTAAGTTTGGTAAACAGCTACAACTTCCCTATCCTTCTAGTGAGTCTGTATCCCAGTGTCCCTTTGATCTTGTTCGTTCTAATGTTTAGGGTTCGGCTCTTTTTGTTTCAAAAGGGGGTCATAGATATTATATTCTTTTTATAGATAATTTCTCTCACCACATCTGGATATATTTTATGTCTTCTCGTAGTGAGGTTTTATCCATCTTTAAGAATTTTGCCACTATGATTTATACTCAAGTTTGATTCTCTCATTCGTGTTCTTTGTGCTGACTTGGCGGGAGAGTATTTGTCAGGAACCCTTCGTGCTTTTCTTGTTACGTGGTGCACTCTTTCTCTGTTTTTCTGTCCTGGTGCTCATGCTCAGAATGGTGTGTGAAAAAATGAGTAGATTGGATTCCCTGTATTGATTGAATGGAGGGTATACATATATACAAGCAGGAGCTATCCTCAGATAAGGAAGATTATCTACAAATAAGGCAGCTATCCTCTAAATATAGTATAGGATGACATAAGGCAAGCGCCAGCCGAGTATGGCAATAAGGATATGGTGCAGGCCTGATTAGTGGCATTTGCCATGCATGAAGATATTCTCTAACATCCCCCCGCAATCTCAGTCGGGAGCGTCGCGGACGTTGAGATTGGTCCAAAATTCCTGGAAGACGGAGGATGGAAGGCTCTTGGTGAAGATGTTAGCATATTGATGAGAGGTAGGCACATGTAGAACACGAACATCGCCAAGGGCAACACGCTCGCGGACAAAATGAAGGTCGATCTCCACTTGCTTGGTGCGTTGGTGTTGAACGGGATTGGTGGAGAGGTAGACGGTGCTGACGTTGTCGCAATAGACGACAGTAGCTTGAAACATTTCGATTTGAAAAGTTTTTTAACCAAAAGCTTTTGAATTGAAAGTTACATGAGTTAAAAAAACTTTTCGATTTGAAAATTTTTGATTTGAAACTTTCGAGTTGAAACATTCTGATTTGAATTTTTTAATCTAAAAATTTTCATGTTGAAATTTTTTTGATTTGAAACTTTTCAATTTGAAATATTTTATTTAATCTTTTTAGTTTTAAATTTTTGACTAAATTTTTTTGAGTTGAAACTTTCTATTTAAAATCTTCATGAGTTTAAGTGTTATACTAGAATACTTCAGCCGTTCGAAAAGTGTTGTTGTCTGGTGGAGAGCAAACCCAAAGTATTGCTAAAGTGCAGGAATAGGAATTGAGCGTTCAGTGCGCGGGAAAGGGAATGGGGGCGCAGGCCATCTCCAACAAGTTACTTATCCTATATCATATCCGATAAAATGGAGATTCTGTATGATTCATCTGGCTCCAACAAATTCCCAAAACGCTTCCCCATTTTTATAGAATGGAGAGAATCATGATATTTCAGGAATCTCTCTCTCCATTCTCCATCGCCTTCTCACTGCTCGTTGCGCAACGATCCTTCACTCCGGCGCCCGCGAGGAACTTGCGAGGAGGCGACTGCTCCGCCGCTCCATCGCAAATCCGGTGTGGAGGCGACGCCCGGCTCCTTCCCGCGCCGTCCAGGAGGCAAGCGTGCGATCAGGTGCTCTGTCCCTCACCTTCTTGGAGGTCAGCCGTCAGGTCACGTCGCCCGCTTCGTCGTCGACCAGATCCACCTCGCCATTGACCTCCGGACGGATTAGAACTCATGATTTTATTGTGTCTTGAAACTTTCTTGTCAAACTTCATGATTTGGATCTGATGATTGCAACCAGATTAGTTTAGAATGCAACTAGATTAGAGCTCATGAGCTGTATTTTGAGCTCTCCAAGTTCTGTAAGTATTTATATAGTTTGTACTAGTTTACATCCTTATACAGTATAATCTACGGTTTCTATTATGTGGTATAATTAGTAGTGTTTAATGACTATTGTTTCTATTGAATTATAGGGATCTGTCAAATAACAACTTGTCAGGAGAAGTTCCATCAACTGATTCTTTTTCATTATTCACCTCTATCAGGTAAAACTAAAAGTTTAGTTCGTAGGTCCACATTTCTTTGCCTTGATGTTGCTTCTATTCACACTTGTTTATTTTGCAGTTTTGCCAACAACCCTGCCTTGTGTGGTCCTTGTCCTGATGAAAATCAAATTAATGACTACCTTTGCTACATGCCTACATCTTGTTGACAGTTAAACATATGGCAAGTTAATTATAGCAGATTAGTGATGTAAATCTGAGAGCATTCTAGTTTCAAATTTTAAATTTAAAAACAACCTTTTGAATTTTACCTTCTAAAAAATAAACGTTGTTTATATGGCGGTTATAAAATATCATTATAATATAGGATGGAAAAAATAGAGAGTGGGATTTAGAGAATACTGTCGAAGAGAGAAAAGATATAAAAAAATCTTTTCAGAGAATTTTATATATAAGAATATAAAGATCTAGATTTTAAGGAATACGGTTGGAAATGGCGCGTGGGAAGGGGACGGCACACTCTGCACTCAGCGCACGGGAAAGGAAATGCGTAGCCTATGATGCGACATGTGGATCGATTTGGAAGCGAGCGTACAGGAAGGACGGTACACTCGACCGTATATTACTCGCCCCTTTTTCTTCACTTCAAAGCAAGGCTAATAAGAGCGCTAACTGTAGGCTTTATTTTATTGCTATATCATATACAGTCAACCTAACAGTCCACCTATATAATAGTTAGCCATATATACATACAAAGTCATTAAACTTGGCACACATTCATCCACTTATTCTCTCACCAAATTTCTTGTAGCGTCTTTGCGCAAATTTCTATGAGATCTGCTGATCCGCTTCTCTCCTTTCTCCTCTTCTCTCTCCTCCAACTCACCATAAATCTGATGTGACAATCTTTACTGCCTGCTTACCTCATCTTATTATACTTCTCGTGCGTTCCAAAAGTATAAAAGCATGTATCTTTGGAATCGGCGTCCAATTATCGTACTCCCTACGATAAATTATAAAAAATAAGACCCATATTATACAACCTCCGGCTTAGTGATGATAAGATAGGTCATGAAAAAAAATAGTGGAACAAACCACGAGTGACAATGGAACATCCACCACACACTCAATTTCACATGCACCACTAGGTAAAATGAAATGTTCCGCACGTTAATTTTGAATGTTCCGAGTCTATGAACGATATTCCAGCAGTGAGTATTTTCCAAAAGTGATTAGGGAACAGATAATGAAAATTTTGGTTATTTGCCACTTTAAAGATTGACTCTTTTATTATGATGCCACTTGAGCCAATGACATATAGGACCATCTGAGTCAATGAAATATGGGTCCAGTGGCAAATTTGCAAAGCCACATGTTTGAAGTGGCAAAATACTAAATCTCTCGTTGTTCATACTCGCGCATCAATTCAAAACTATGAATGGAACAAATAAGATGTACTGGTGGAATAATTGAAAATCATTATGTAAAACATTCGTCGTAATCTACAATAAAAATAAAAATGATGCTAAAGCACACGCAAGCAGAGTCCTGTTTCCAAGATTTCATGGGAGGAAACATGATGGCTCAAACGGTTCGTGAATCATATATTTGGTTTTAAAATTTATAGCATTTTGAAATTGGGAGGCGCTGCAGGTATGGCAGGTGTAAGATCCCCAATTTGGGTTTACGCTAAAAAATAATTTAAATTAATTAATTTTAAAATTTAGTTTTTTCTTGGTGTTCTAATTAACCTGGCATTTATATCCATCCGAAAATGAAGTTCAATCCTTTATCGTCCACAAAGTCAAAATTCTCAATTTCGGTCCTTATTCGAAACTTCACCCAAGTTCCAAAATACTTCAAAAATCTTGAAACCCAATGAAATAGGTTCCAAATATTCTATAATGATTTTGGAAATTTTGTCAAGATTTATAGAATCCCTCTGATATTTTATCTCTCGCGCTTTATTCAAATCCATTTTATTTCATTCTGAAATAATCTAAATTCCAAAATTCATCCAAAAATAGTGAAACCAATTTTATTGGGTTCCATTTTATTCTTTAGGATTTTTAGGATCTTGTCTGGCATTTTTACCTCTTGTTATCTATTTTATCTCGCGTGCTTTAGTTTCGGCACTGTTCATCTTCCCTAAGTGGCCTGCACTGTTCACAGCTGCAACTTCATGTCTGGCTCAAACTTCCAACCTTCATATCTTTCAATTTATTGCACCAAATCGCGTGGAAGCTGAAGCATCGCAACGGCGTCATAATGGAGAACAAGTTCCAAGTCGTTACCCATCCTCAATCCTCGTGAATCGACCGCAATTAATCGTTAATGACAATTTATTGCTCGGTCAATATCTCGGGCGTCTCTCCACCTCCTTGACGTGTGAGTATTCAAAAGTTTCGTCTTGACGTCCTCTATCCCGTGCTCACCTTGCCCCGTCGATTCAGTGCCATTTCCCTTCCCAAAACTCGAGAAAACCCGACGCCCGGCGTCCTCCAAAGACACCGGCGAGCCATCTCTTGCTCCGGTGAGTTTCTAGACAAACCAACCACGTCACTTTGTGCCTTTTGCTTCCGTGATCACAACCATTCAATCGGATTTGATTTTCGTTGCAGTTTGACGCCGGATTTCGAATTTATTAAATGCGCTCGATTCGTCGCTCAGATTAAATCGTCGATTTCTTCCGTTTGGGTACAAACCTATTCAATTCCTTGCACCCATAGACTCCCCTTGATGCTAGCTACCCCGTGCTCATCTTAGTTTTGAGAAATCTCGTTTTGGTGTTTTGGGCGTCGTCAGGTCGGCCGTTCATGGCTGCCTTGGCTTGTTGCGTCGCCGCCACGTTCAGCCTCGCCGCCGCGGCCAGTTGTCGCCCGACCTCCGCGCCGCCGAAACCGCACCTCCGCCGCCCCTCGCTGGCCCTCGCCTCCCCTTGGCCGCCGCGCCGTCGTCTCAAGGTCTGCGCTGCGCTGGCGCCGTCGTCCGCCACCACAGTTGCGCCACTTGCCACCTGCCATGGCCGGCTTTGCCGTTCACGGCTATCGCCGCCCCTTGCCCTCCCCTCGGCGAGCCCCCATTTTCCTCTGGGCGATGCCATTTCTCCCTCCATGGCCTTCTTCAGCAGCGGACAAATGGAGAACGCAGCATGTAGCTCGCGATGCTACAGTGCAATTTCTCAATTTCGTGATTTTATTTCTTGTCAAACTTTCTTTGACCCGTTCTTCTCCATCCGAACTCGGAATCGAGTGATTCAAATTTCTAAATTCATCTAAATTCATCCTCTATCTGCCAGTATTTTTATTATAATTTTTAGTTTTTGTTTATTTTATTTTATTCATTTTGTGCACCGTTTTGTGCGTAGTCGAAGAAGCTGTCGTCGTCGCTAACGAAGGAGAAGACTTTCAGAGTAACGCATCGCATCTCATCGACGAAGGAAAGTCTCCTTGACGCACGTTGATCCTATTGTTTGTAATTGTTTTTATAAAATGTTTGCAACATGCATAGCTATTTATATAAAACAATGATGTTAAAATGTAGGGTGTTAGTTATACCCATTTCGAAATGACATCCTTGCTGTTATATTACCATGCCTTTGTAACCTTAAGTTTGAATTATGAAATCGTATATCATGTGGTTACCTTGTCTAGCACGTTAGATTATGCTTAGGTTGATATTGGTCAAAAATGCCTACGATGGGAAAAGTTCTAAAATGTTGTTAAAAGTGTTTTATCAAAATTTGTAGCAAGGTTATTGCTGCTATGATTGCAAAATAAAAATAAAATAAAAAAGGTTTTTATTGGGGCGGAATGGTTTGTCGGGCGGGTGCAGATGGAGCACTGGTTCTAGTTTGTGAAAGCCGCCCTAATCAATTTAAGGACCTACACTTATGACTGTCCATTCTAAGCATTACCGTGCAACCAAAAGTTAAATGCGCTCTAACCTGGCTGAATAATTTGTAGAAACCTAACTTAGACTCACCAGATGGTGGAATGTGGGTGCGATGGAGGCAAGTCGTATTTTCCCATGCTGCAAGAGGGGCTTCTATACTAGGCAGATGGAACCCTAATAGCGGTGAAACCTCAGCGGGTGAGTCGGGTTAGGCATATACATTGTAAAGGCCTTGTCATGATATCTCTGCCGACACACCTAAGGAAGTGTGTTCATAGCGCTTGGCATCAAGAGAATATCATGTCTTGTGGGTAAAGCTGTACACCTATGCAGAGTTAAAACTACTTGAATAGCCATGCCTACGGTCAAAGTCAAAGCGAAGAATGCTTTCATACTGGTAGACTTGGTTTTGGTTTTCAAAAAAACTGATGTTTTGTTTTGGGATTCGGGGGTGGTTAGAACTCTCGGATGTTTTGTTGGCAGATTGAGCCAATCAGGTCGATGGAACATGTTTTGATCATGATGAATAGAGTCATAAGTTGGTTTAGCTTAATCTTTCAAATGTGGCGGATAGAGCCTTTATACTAGTGATGGTGGATAGAACCGTCACTAGAATATTAAATAATTCAATTGTTAAATAATTGTTTAAAATGTGCATTGTGAAAATTATTATTAAGTATAGTTTGATGAAACTTGGCTTTATGCAAAAGAACCCTATTAAGTCTTTCCTTGGAAAGCCCTACATGTTGCATTTTCCCAGACTTGCGGAGTACGTTTGTACTCACATGCTACACAAAATTTTGTCATCAGAGAATTACTAGGATGCAGTTGAAGATGAAGAATTCTATACCAAGGAGTTTGATGAAGGTCGCCGGGATAACTAAGCGTGTGTTCCTAGTAAATCTTTGTGGTGTCTTTTTGGTTTTACCTCTTTGTTATTTATTTCATTCTTTGTGAACTTTGGTCATGTGATCGAAGATGTAATAAATAGCCATGTGGCTGGTACTTTATATTTATGCTATTACTTCGTTCTGTTCTAGTTATGATTATCACTGCTTCACTATGTGTACAAGCAACTAATCTGGGACTAGTACAGAAATACACAGGAGATTCCGGATGGTAAATCTAGGGTCTCCCACAGAGGTGGTATCGAGCACTAAGCAGTCAGGGACGACCTTAGTTAGAATGGCAAAGCCTTAAGGATTAATATTTTTATAAAAATATACTTATAAAATCTTAATTTCCTCTACTTCTATCTTTCCTATCTTAGTGTCTTGTCCTTACATTCTCCTCTATTTAAAATTTGTTTTCTGACCTTGACTTATTTCAAAATTTATAGATGCCTTTCTCTACCTCGTTTGCCCAGTAAGGTGGATCCTTCCCCTCGTGTTCCTGAGAAGGGTGAAGGGAGTAATTAGTTTTAGTTTTTGTCTGTAGCACCTTTCTTTTGTCTACGCTAGAACGTTATTAATTGTGTGTGATGGATTGTATCATGCTTCTAAGCATTTGTGATACAGTCATCTTAATAAAACTATTTTGATTTAAATAAAGATTTCAGTTGGTGTTTTCTTTTGTTGGTTACGTTTTTGTCTTGGTGGATGCTATTTAGTTTCCCTATTTTCTTATCTTTGCTTTTCCCTCTTTCCTTGTGCTTTCCCCGTCCATGGTTTCAGATGGAGAACCCTAGCAGAGGTCGTGGCAGAGGAAGAAGAGGAGGCCGCGGTAGAGGCCGTGGTCGTGGTCGTGGAAGAGTTCAAATCCAGGATGAAGTGCCGATAGAACAGCAGCAGTACAATGAGAATAACCAGGCACCTCCACCTCCAGCGCAGCAGAACCAAGTGCCACCCCCACCCCCGAATCAGCCACCAAGCATGGAGAAAATGATGGCCATGCAACTTCAGATCTTCCAAGCTCTAGCGCAGAATGCTCTCAATCCACCCCAAGTCGTCCCAGCTCAGGCCGCAACTTAGCCACCCTAGTCTAAGTTCGGGGAATTCATGAGGACCAGACCCCCAACTTTCGCAGGATCAGTGGACCCTTTGGAGGCTGACGATTGGTTAAAAGATGTTGTCGACGATTCGGGACAAGGGTCCTTCGCCGAGCTTACTTGTTGAATGAGGGATCAACCTAAGGCCCCTTTCCCACAAGGGCTATACGTCTGAGGGTATGCCGAGCTACGGATCGGGGTGAATGAGACAATCGAAGAAGCCTGAAGGTCGTTTTTACGGTTCGCCTCTCACGGGGGAGATAACAACCCTACGTCCAGTGGTTGCACTAATATACGAACGTGAGTTACAATGCGCTTGCCCGGGGAGCCCTGAACGATCCTAAAGACTCCCGTGGCGAGCGAAGTGCACAAGTGTGTGTGGTGCCGAAAAAGTCCCGCCCTCAGTACATCATGCGAGGGGGTATTTATAGAGGATTTACAGGAGACAAGATAGTTATTACAGGGCGTTCTCATCAGAGGGCGGGCAAGGTCAAAGAGCCGCGCCACCCACCGGTACCACGCGATGGGAACAACGCGTGAGACCAAGGCGGCGCGGACTGTGGCGGCAATAAATCCGGCGGCGGTTCCTCGAGCCATGCATTTAATGCCACGCCGCTTGCATGAGCCCCGAGCTTGGCTTTTCGGGATGGGGTAGCCCGGAGCCGCTACCAAGGTCGATCTGTGTCGCCCGGTAGAGCAAGGCCATGGTCGGTTGGCGCCAAGACTTCAAAAGGTCGATTAGTGCAGTGTACCCAATCCCAAACAGATGTAGAAAAGGAAAATTTATCTAGCCCAATGTGATGAGTATGAGAGTGTTCTTTATGCCTCTCATCAATTGAAAGGAACAACTGCTATTTGCCCAAAAATGGAAATAATTATAAAAGGGGTAAAGTTCCTAGCGAACTTAATATTATTGGATACTAAGGGAATAGAAGTAATCCTTGGAATGGACTGGTTAACCAAGTACAAGGGTCAGATAGACTGTGCTAGTAGAGCTATCTCCCTTACTAGTCCTGAGGGAATTCGAGTGGAGTTTCTGTCTAATCTCTCCTGTAAGGGGGGTAGTACCTTGAACCGACTTAAAGGTACATCTTTGGAAAATGTGCCCATAGTGAATGAATACCCAGATGTATTCCCAGAAGATTTGCCTGGTATGCCACTGGATCGGGATATTGAATTCATCATCGAGCTTGTACCTGGAACCGCTTCAATCTCAAAAAGGCCCTACCGGCTACCTGCTAATGAGTTAGCAGAGATGAAGAAACAGATTGAAGAACTGCAGGAGAAAGGATTTATAAGACCAAATTCATCACCTTGGGGTTCTCCAGTAATCTTTGTGAAAAAGAAGGATGGTAGTATGAGAATGTGCATAGACTACAGATCTCTGAATGAGGTCACAATAAAGAATAAGTACCTTTTGCCAAGGATTGATGATCAGTTTGATCAGTTAAAAGGATCCAAGGTATTCTCAAAAATTGACTTAAGATCAGGGTATCATCAGCTTAAGATCAGAAAAGAAGATATCCCAAAAACAGCTTTCACTACCCGTTATGGATTATATGAGTTTACAGTGATGTCCTTTGGATTAACAAATGCACCGTCATATTTCATGAATTTGATGAATAAGGTGTTTATGGAGCTTTTAGATAAGTTTGTTGTCGTTTTTATTAATGACATTCTTATTTATTACAAGAATAAGAAAGAGCATGAGGATCATTTGAGAATAGTTTTGGAAAAGCTCAGAGAGCATCAGCTTTATACTAAGTTCAGTAAATGTGAATTTTGGTTGAAGGAAGTTGCTTTCTTGGGTCATGTTATCTCGACAGGAGGAGTAGCAGTTGATCCTGCTAAAGTAAAAGCCATGCTAAATTGGGAGCAACCCAAGTCTGTTCCAGATATCAGAAGTTTTCTTGGTCTAGCAGGATATTATCGGCGTTTTATTCAAGGTTTTTCCAAGATAGCGAGACCGCTCACCTAGTTGCTGAAAAAGGAAAAGAAGTTTGAATGGACTAAGTCTTGCGAACAAAGTTTCCAAGAATTGAAAAATAGGTTAACCTCAGCACCAGTACTTGTTCTGCCGGATATTCATAAGGATTTTGAAGTTTTCTGTGATGCGTCAAAGCAAGGTCTCAGATGTATTCTGATGCAAGAAGGTAAAGTCATAGCTTATGCTTCAAGACAACTGCGACCCCATGAGGAAAACTATCCGACCCATGACCTAGAGTTAGCTACAATTGTGCATGCCCTCAAGATTTGGAGGCACTATTTGATTGGAAATCGATGTGAGATCTATACGGATCATAAGAGAAATACATTTTCACTCAGCCAGATCTAAATTTGAGGCAGAGAAGATGGTTGGAATTAGTTAAAGATTATGATATTGGTATTTATTATCATCCCAGAAAAGCTAATGTTGTTGCGGATGCTTTGAGCAGGAAAACTTATTGCAACAATGTTATGGTTCAGGAAAACCAGCCAGCACTTCACGAAGAGTTCAGACGCCTCAACCTGGAATTGGTAAATGAAGGTTGCATTTTCAATGTCGAAGTGCATTCAACCTTGGAAGATTAGATCAGAGAGGCTCAAAAGAATGATAGTGGTATCACAAACCTAAAAGATGGTATGAAGAAAGGAAAATTTCTTGAATTTTCTGAAGATGAGAAAGGTACTGTTTGGTTCGGGAAAAGAATAGTAGTCCCTAATCAAAAAGGGATCAAGGATGTAATTTTGAAGGAGACCCATGATTCTGTTTATTCTATTCATCCGGGAAGTACGAAGATGTACTTGGATTTGAAGGAAAAGTATTGGTGGTCCTATATGAAAAGAGAAGTCGCTGAATTTGTGGCTCTCTGTGATATTTGTCAGTTAGTATTTCATTACCGGACTTCCTAGAACCAAATCCGGTTATGATTCTATTTGGGTTATTGTGGATAGATTAACAAAAGTCGCACATTTTATTCCAGTGAAGACAACCTATTCTGGTGATAAACTTGAGGAATTGTACATGGCTAAAATTGTGTGTTTGCATGGTGTGCCAAAGAAGATTGTATCAGATAGAGGTTCCCAGTTTACCTCGAGGTTTTGGCAAAAGTTGAATGAGGTTTTAGGCACAAACCTAAACTTTAGTACTGCTTACTATTCTCAGACAGATGGTCAAACGGAAAGGATAAACCAAATACTAGAAGATATGTTGAGAGCTTGTGCTTTGACCTATAGAGGTTCTTGGGATCAGAATTTGCCCTATACAGAGTTCTCTTACAATAGCAATTACCAGTCAAGTCTAAAGATGGCACCATTTGAGACTTTGTACAGAAGAAAATGCCGAACACCCTTATATTGGAAAGAGAGAGAGAGAGTGGACAGATCATTGAACCTGAGATTCTGAAAGAAGCCGAAGAGCAAGTCAGAGTGATCTGTGAGAATTTGAAAACTGCCCAGTCAAGGCAGAAAAGTTATGCTGACAATCGTCGCCGAGAACTAAGCTTTGAACCTGTTGATCATGTGTATCTTAAGGTTTCACCTCTCAAGGGAATGCGTCGTTTCAGAGTCAGTGGGAAGCTTGCACCTCGCTACATCGGTCCATTTCCAATGGTAGCCAGAAGAGGAGAAGTTGCATACAAGTTGGAGCTTCCACCGCAATTGTCAGATGTGCATGATGCCTTCCATGTTTCTCAGTTAAAGAAATGTCTCAGAATACCAGAAGAACGAATGACTCTTGAAACGTTGGATTTAAAAGAAGATCTGTCGTATCCGGAGTATCCAGTCAAAATCTTGGATGAAGCAGAGCGTCGAACCAGAAGCCGAGTGATCAAGTTTTGCAAAATTCAGTGGAGCAACTATTCCGAGAAGGAAGCAACCTGGGAGCAAGAAGAGGACCTTAGAGCAGAGTTTCCCGATCTTTTTCTTTCTCCGTCCGAATCTCGGGGATGAGATTCTCTCTAAGGGGGGTAGGTTTGTAACATCCCCAATTTCGGGTTTCTGCTAAAAGACTAATTTAAATTAATTAATTTCAAAATTTGGTTTTTCCGCGGTGTTCTAATTAACCTGGCATCCATATCCATCCAAAATTGAAGTTCAATCCTTTATCGTCCACAAAGTCAAAATTCTCAATTTCGGTCCTTATTCGAAATTTCACCCGAGTTCCAAAATGCTCCAAAAATCTTGAAACCTATTGAAATAGATTCCAAATATTCTATAATGATTTTGGAAATTTTTTCAAGATTTATAGAATCCCTCTGGTATTTTATCTCTCGCGCTTTATTCAAATCCATTTTATTTCGTTCCGAAATAATCTAAAGTCCAAAATTCATCCAAAATAGTGAAACCAATTTTATTGGGTTCTATTTTATTCTTTAGGATTTTTAGGATCTTGTTCGGTATTTTTACCTCTTGTTATCTATTTTATCTCGCGCGCTTTAGTTTTGGCACTGTTCATCTTCCCCAAGTGGCCTGTACTGTTCACAGCTGCAACTTCATGTCTGGCTCAAACTTCCAACCTTCATATCTTTCAATTTATTGCACCAAATCACGTGGGAGCTGAAGCATCGCGACGACGTCATAATGGAGAACAAGTTCCAAGTCGTTACCCATCCTCAATCCTCGTGAATCGGCCGCAATTAATCGTTAATGACAATTTATTGCTCGGTCAATATCTCGGCGTCTCTCCACCTCCCCGGACGTGCGAGTACTCAAAAGTTTCGTCTTGATGTCCTCTATCCCGTGCTCACCTTGCCCCGTCGATTCAGTGCCATTTCCCTTCCCAAAACTCGAGAAAACCCGACGCCCGGTGTCTTCCAAAGACGCCGGCGAGCCATCTCTTGCTCCGGTGAGTTTCTAGACAAACCAACCGCGTCACTTTGTGCCTTTTGCTTCCGTGATCACAACCATTCAATCGGATTTGATTTTCATTGCAGTTTGACCCCGGATTTCGAGTTTGTTCGTCGTCGGTCGTCGCTCCGTTCGTCGTCGATTTCTTCCGTTTGGGAACGAACCAATTCAATTCCTTGTACCCATAGACTCCCCTTGATGCTAGCTACCCCGTGCTCATCTTAGTTTTGAGAATTCTCGCGTTTTCGGGTGATTTGGCCATCGTGCCGTCGGCCGTTCATGGCGCACTTTGCTTCTTGCCGCCGCCGGAGTTCTGGCCTCATCATTGCCGGCATTGCGAAACCTCACCGCCGAAGCCGCACCTCCGCCGCCTCGCCTCCCGAAAGCACCGCCGCCACGTGCATGCGTCAAGACCTGCGCTGGCGCCATCGTCTCCGCCACATGCAATTGCCATTTGGTTGCTGCCACTGCCACGGCCGCCGCCCGGCCGGCTATTCGCGCCCTTGCCCTCCCTCTCATGAGCCCCCATTTCCCTCGGGCGATGCCATTTCTCCCTCCATGGCCTTCTTTGTACGCAGACAAATGGGGAGTGAAGCACTGTAGCTCACAATGCTACAGTGCAATTTCTCAATTTCATGATTTTATTTCTTGTCAAACTTCCTTTGTCCCGTTCTTCTCCATCCGAATTCGGAATCGAGTGATTCAAATTTCTAAATTCATCTAAATTCATCCTCTATCTGCCAGTATTTTTATTATAATTTTTAGTTTTTGTTTATTTTATTTTATTCATTTCGTGCACCATTTTGCGCGTAGTCGAAGACGCTGTCGTCGTCGCTGACGAAGGAGAAGACTTTCAGAGTAACGCATCACATCTCGTCGACGAAGGAAAGTCTCCGTGACGCACGTTGATCCTATTGTTTGTAACTGTTTTTATAAAATGTTTGCAACATGCATAGCTATTTATATAAAACAATGATGTTAAAATGTAGGGTGTTAGTTATACCCATTTTGAAATGGCATCCTTGCTATTGTATTACCATGCCTTTGTAACCTTAAGTTTGAATTATGAAATCGTATATCATGTGGTTACCCTTGTCTAGCACGTTAGAGTATGCTTAGGTTGATATTGGTCAAAAATACCTATGTTGGGAAAAGTTCTAAAATGTTGTTAAAAGTGTTTTATCAAAATTTGTAGCAAGGATATTGCTGCTGTGATTGCAAAATAAAAATAAAATAAAAATGGTTTTGATTGGGGCGGAATGGTTTGTCGGGCGGGTGCAAATGGAGCACTAGTTCTGGTTTGTGAAAGCCGCCCTAATCAATTTAAGGACCAACGCTTATGACTGTCTATTCTAAGCATTACCGTGCAACCACAAGTCAAATGGGCTTTAACCTGGCTGAATAATTTGTAGAAACCTAACTTAGACTCAGTAGATGGTGGAATATGGGTGCCAGATGGAGGCAAGTCGTATTTTCCCGCACGGCGCAAGAGGGGGCTTCTATACTGGGCAGATGGAACCCTAATAGCGGTGAAACCTCAGCGGGTGAGTCGGGTTAGGCGTATACATTTTAAAGGCCTTGTCATGATATCTCTGCCGACATACCTAAGGAAGTGTGTTCATAGTGCTTGGCATCAAGAGAATATCATGTCTTGTGGGTAAAGCTGTACACCTCTGCAGAGTTAAAACTATTCGAATAGCCGTGCCTACGGTCAAAGGCAAAGCGAAGAATGCTTTCATACTGGTAGACTTGGTTTTGGTTTTCAAAAAAACTGATGTTTTGTTTTGGGATTCGGGAGTGGTTAGAACTCTCGGATGTTTTGTTGGCAGATTGAGCCAATCAGGTCGATAGAACCTGTTTTGATCATGATGGATAGAGTCATGAGTTGGTTTACCTTAATCTTTCAAATGTGGCGGATAGAGCCTTTATACTAGTGATGGTAGATAGAACCTTCACTAGAATATTAAATAATTCAATTGTTAAATAATTGTTTAAAATGTGCATTGTGAAAATTATTATTAAGTATAGTTTGATGAAACTTGGTTTTATGCAAAAGAACTCTATTAAGCCTTTTCTTGGAAAGCCCTACATGTTGCATTTTCCCAGACTTGCGGAGTACGTTTGTACTCACATGCTACACAAAATTTTGTCATCAGAGAATTACTAGGATGCAGTTGAAGATGAAGAATTCTATACCGAGGAGTTTGATGAAGATCGCCAGGATAACTAAGCGTGTGTTCCTAGTCGTCGTCTGTGGTGTCTTTTGGGTTTTACCTCTTTGTTATTTATTTCCACTGCTGTAAATTTTGGTCATGTGACTAGAAGATGTAATAAATAGCCATGTGGCTGGTACTTTATATTTATACTATTACTTAGCTACATTTCGGTTATAATTATCATCGCTTCACGTGTGTACTAAGAAGCGATCCGAGACTAGTATAGAAATACACAGAAGATTCCGGATGGTAAATCTGGGGTCTCACACCGAGATACGGTCCTAGTCTACTTGATACTCGGGTCTGGTTCGTTCTACCCCTAAAACGAGCCTAACCCAGTCCATGAGCACCGTACACTTGGGCCCGAGCGTTACATCCTTTCCACGTAAGCCGAATCACCAACAATTTTAGGGTCGTTGTAGCTAAGCTGGAAAAGTTGCTTTTAGATTATTGGCTATAAAACAGTTATAGCTAGTGATTGTAGTTTTTTTGTTATGCTGTTTAACAAATTAGCTACTGCAACTGTAGCTTCAAAGGGGTAACCAAAAGGAGAAACAGTAACCTAGCGAAACACAATGGTGGACGAATGGAGAGGTGACATGGAGACAGTGAGACAGGACAATATTGCAACTGTAGCTTCAAAGGGTAACCAAAAGGAGAAACAGTAACCTAGCGAAATACAATGGTGGACGAATGAAGAGGTGACATGGAGACAGTGAGACAGGATGACGGAGGTTAAAGAGGTAGAGTGAGTAAGATAAGACACGGTAAGTGAAACTATAGCTAAAAAGCTTTTGTTATAGTGTTTGTTTCGGTTTTAGCTTTTTAACTTTTAAGTTGGTGAAAAAGCCGAAACAAACAGGGCCTATAACTTAACTTCTCAGCTCAGCTGTTTTACTGCTACGCTATTTAGGAGTTTTCGGCCCTAAGGTGAAGGACAGCCCAAACAGGCCTTATTCCCTTCAAGCCTGTGTCCTCACGCTCCGAAGCGTACCAGCCAATCGCATCCCAAATCTCCAAACCCTAGGCGAGGAGGCCAGAGCTCCCGGCGCGGCGAGGCCATGGACCCGGACGCGGTGGCGAAGGCGTTCGTGGAGCACTACTACCGGACGTTCGACGCCAACCGCGCCGAGCTGGTGGGGCTGTACCAGGAGGGCTCCATGCTCACCTTCGAGGGCGAGAAGTTCCTCGGCCCCGCTGCCATAGCCGGCAAGCTCGGCTCCCTCCCCTTCGCGCAGTGCAAGCACGACATCACCACCGTCGATTGCCAGCCCTCGGGGCCCCTGGGCGGCATGCTTGTCTTCGTCTCCGGCTCCATCCAGACCGGCCCCGAGGAGCACCCCCTCAAGTTCTCCCAGGTCTGCACACGCATGATTCGGCTCTCCCTCCCTCTCCCCGCTTGAGAGTTCCCTTGTTTGTTTCTAGTCCACGCTGATCTGACCCGATCTGATCTGATTTATGGTCACTGCTGCGATTATTGGGTTGATCCCAATCTTGTTGACTTCACTGGAAGGCTCTTTTTCGACGGCGCCGCAGGTGAACTGCGCTCCGAGGAGTGCAAAATTACAATTACATCAATGAACGACTGAAGACGTCGGAAAGCACCTACAAGTCAAAACAAAAACCAAACTCTTTGCTACAAATCAGGGCAGCAATAGAAGCACCAAAATGACTGCGCACCAACTTGTTTCATTTTTTTTTTTTGACGAAAGAACTTGTTTCATTTGTTAGTGCGAATTGTTTCATTGTTTGTCCGATCTGTGCTTTGCTGTTATGATGGTCGGCGATCTCAATCTCGTAGCCTTCTGTAATCTATAGGCAGTGCTAAATTGCTTGGTATGGTACTATTTATTTGGCTTGCGAGCCTTATGTCGGAGTTGTGAGTTGTGATATTTAGATGTTCGTCCCAGAGCATTTGTAGTAGCTGCTGTTCCCTCAGTGTTCAAAGGAACTATCTGTCGTTTCCATTATATATTTACTTGTTCATGTTATGTCTGGCATTTCCTTTTGGTAGTTCAGTTGTTTCCTTGCAATTTTTCCTGATTTACTTTTCCTTGGGGTAGTACCGTAGTAGTTTCTACGTTATGTTAGTTTTTAATTCAATTCTATAGTCATCATTTCCAGAATTCTCGAGTCTGACAAAGAGTTGTTGACCTGTTGAATATATTGATGTGTATTTTGTTACTGATCGTGATCTTTGTTATGTATTGCTTTAGGTTGTTTTGTCTGTAGGACTTTGTGTATTGCAGTATCATTGGATTTCTTGTCAGATTGGATCGGATCGCATCTAGTCAATGTTGTGGTTGAAAATGTGGCCTTTTAATTTTTTGTGGCTAAGTTATATATCTCCGTCACTATGTTTTGCAATGTGTAGTCCTTGCCATGCTAGTGAATATTGTTATACTGAAGTATGGTGGTTTCCTCCTGAGAATAGATAATAGGCTGTATTCTGTTGCATCTGTTCTGCATTTCTTGCATGATTTCTAGACTAGCGGATCAAATTTTTGCATGATTTCTAGACTAGTGCATGAAATGGTTTCTTCCTGGTCAAGAATTAATCTGGATGCCCTTTTTTCTTTTTGGTGGTGTAACATGAGATGCAAGGTGCTTTGCAGCCATTTGTTCTTGTTTCGCTGATTGTGGGAAACTAGGGGTTACAGTGATACAGATGTGAATTGTGCTTGCCTTTTCCTTCACTCTTGTGATGAATGGGACACAAATTAGCTTGAATTCTTTTTGTAGCTGCAATAAGATAAAATTCATTATCTTCGAATGTTAGCAATTTTCAGTTTCACTTAAGAAATTGGAAGCCAACCTTTTGAGAATCAAACATTGTAGTGGTTTATCCATCGCATTGCTTCTGCCCTAAGTTTCATTACATTTCACTTAGAAGTCCTTTTACTGTGCATTAAATTTGTTACAACAGTATGTTGTATCCATAGTCAGAAGTGTGTGTGTGTGTGTGTAATGGGATTATCCCCTGAAGTTGAGGAAACTGCCTTTGGAGCAACCAACAAACTCATATGAAATGTCAAAACTTCTTACATTGGCCAACAAAGAACTAATATAACCTACTATCTCCTAGTGAAACAATCCACCTGCCTCCTATGTCAAGCTGCATCTCAATTAGATGGTGAATGATGCTAATTTGTTATAACATGTGTGTGCTATTTTTTGTATATCCTTAGTAATTGCAAATGCATCATTCATGTGGTATTAGGAGTATGAAATCTACCTTCAGTGCATAATTATGATAATGTAGGAAACCATGTACATAACTTTCAACCATTGTAGAAAACTCCTAAATCGCACAATTGTCGATTAGTCGCCAAGTCGGCCTGGTAGCACGACTGGAGGACCTCGACTTGATTAGTTGCCTAGTCGAGCGACTTGGAATCCAAGTTGATGACTAATCGCAATTAGTCGAGCGACTTAGCCTGTCGACTTGGCGCCAGGAGAAGAGTGAAGGGAAGGGAGAGGCGGAGGAAGGAGCAATCTGGGAAGGGAAGGGGGAGGAGGAAGGTAGTAGTAGGCAATAGCTAGGGGTGTAAACGGGTCGGATACGGACTGATATTGCTCTTCCCGTATCCTAACCCATATTTTTTTCCCGGATTCGGAATCGGATCACGGGCTAGCGGATCCGGATACGGATCCGGATAAGTCGAGATACTGATTCGGATCGGATATATGACGGATTCGGATCGAAGCGGATAATTCGGGAGCAGATAATGCACGATACATAAAGTAATATATGTTGAATCAAACCACACAAATACATGACAGTAGTAGCAAGATATCTCAAACAAAGCCATAAGACTAATAAACATTCACAATACTCAACCCTAATAACCCTAACCGCTTACACTCTGAGTCTCTCGAATGCACGTCATGTATACTAGCTAATATATCTTTTGAAATAAATATACTAGCTAATATATCACGTTGTTCTTTAATCAGTACACACTGTAGGAAGTAGTATTTGCAAAGGCTCCAGGACCAATGCCGCAGTTCGCAAGCAAAGGCTCCAACTTGACCGGTTGAGTCATTGGGCGTTGAGGCAAGGCAGATGGCCCATCTGGCCCAATCTAACCGGATATCCGGATAGGAATACTACCCGATATCCGGATCCCGCCCCAGCTTTTTCCGGATATTAGACATCCGAATCCGATCCGGATCCAATTTAAATATCCGATCCGCCCCGTATCCCAGGCAGATATTTAAATTCCGTCCGGATCCGGTCCGGATCGAGCGGAAAAACCCGACCGCTTACACCCCTAGCAATAGCAAAAGAAGCAATAGTGATGGTAGACGGCGGTAGTAGCTGTTGGGGACGCCACAACCTCCTAGAGGAAGGCCCTTGCTCATGAGGGTAGAAGGAGAAGGCACAAACACCTTGCAGGCTAGGAGCTTCCCTAAGTCTCTAAGGAGGGTGAGTGGCATGAGATGTCATGGGAGATCACTGCATTCCCACCGGCCCTCTAGAGGGCTACACGACACGGGTGTTATGAGATCCCTCATACCCTATGGGCTCTCCGAGAGGGTGTGTGGGCGGTGCTCTATCCTCCAGGCGCTTTTGCCTCATTCACGTCCATTAGGTGGGAGGTTCTACTCCCGTGCGTGAGGCGCCTTGCCTTAAGCACCCATTGAGACATGGAG
>JAYEVE010001224.1:0-112786 GCA_036346375.1 Guadua angustifolia
GAAAATTAGCCCTGGCCGATCAAAGCGAGCCACTGGGGACTTATAGCTTTTAGGGGTAAAACTTTCGCAACAACTCCACGTTGAAGGAGTTAGCCAACTCTTGATCGTCCTCGATGTTGGCCGGACCGACCCGAATCGAGATCTTGAGACCACCTTAAAGGGGCCCTCCCACCGAGGAGACAGTTTGTGGAGCCCGGCATGTGTCTAGATTCTATGCAAGACCAGGTCTGTCGCTAGTGTTCTCTCGTGAACAGGGTGCTATGGTCTTGCTGAGACTTTGCTAATCTTGGGCGGCATCGCAAGGTCGCTGGTGGCGCCACCTCCTCGTGAAGGTTGACATCTTCACATGATGTTCTTCTTGTCCTTCCTCGTTGAGCAGCGAGGGCAGCGGCGAACCAAGCAACAGCTTCGGACGGGAGGGCAACTTGGCGCCGTGGACCGGGAAGAAGGGTGTTTTGCGATCGCCCGACTAGTTGTGGTTGAACAACCACAGCCTGGTGGGAGCTCTTCAAATCCACCGCCCCCGCTTATGGAGCCGATCGAATGCTCTAGTCTTCAAGCCTCTCAATACCAGCGCGTTAGCATGCTCAACTTGGCCATTGCTCTTAGGATGGGCCACCAAAGCAAAGCATACCTTGGTGCCCATCTATTCGCAGAACTCTAGGAAAGCTGTGTTGGTGAACTGAGTGCCGTTGTCGATGATGATGCGATTGACGACTCCAAAGCGGGTGAAGATCCCATGGATGAACTTGATAGCATCGAAAGCCGTGATGGCACGTACTGCTTCGGCTTCGACCCACTTGGTGAACTTGTCGATGGAGATGAACAGGTGGGTGAAGTCCTCGTGGCCTGAGTGAGCGGGCCTAGGATATCGGCCCCGGACATGACGGCGGAGGCGGGATGATTTCTGGCAACTTGGGCTGGTCGGTGGATTTGCCTAGCGAAGAATTGGCATGCTTCGCATCTCCTCACCGGCTCGCAAGCATCCTGGAGGGTAGTAGGCTAGTAAAATCCTTGGCGGAACACTTTGCCGACAAGCATCCGGCCGGACATATGGCTCCTGCACATGCCTCCATGGATATCAGAGAGCAAGGTGCTCCCCTCTTCCCGAGTGATGCACTTCAGTAGAATTCCGTTCTTGTTCCGGCGGTATAGGTCCCTATCGACGATCGGGATCGCCAACCGCAAGAAATGAGATGGGGGTCGATATGATCACGGGACCGAGCAGCCGCTTCGAGACGGAGGAAAAGAGTGAAGCGTGGTGACGGTCGAACAAGGCGACAACGAAGCGTGAGGCGAGATTTATCTTGGTTCGAGCCCTGTGGAGGTAATAGCTCTACTCGATGCGCCTGGCGATTTTCTTGGCTATTTACGAGTACAAGGGTGTGTTCTGACTCAAGTTTAACAATGGCTATGTCTAGGCTTGAGCTATAGCGTGTTGTGTGTTGTCTTCGTGTGTCCAAAAAGACTGCGCATCCTTGGTCTTTATACCTCCTCTGCACGCAACGGACGGGAGAGATTCCCGGGAAGTGGCCTTCATGCACGTTGAGGGTGGCGATAACCACTCGAACTTGTTGCACTTTTGCTCCTACCCACGACCAGCGCCTTGGGCAACCGCCGGTCAAATGCTTGATCCGAAATCTAGGGGTGGACTACGGCTCCGAACAAGGGCCCGCCCAAGCTCGAGGTCGAGCGGGGCCGTGCTCGAGTCCAGCGTGCTCTAGGTCGAGCGCCTCGGCATGCACCTAGGTCGTGGCCGGGGGCCTCCCGAGCTTGGGGGATCCGTTGACCGTGCACCGGTCGGTCAAGGGACGCCCAGCCCTCGTCAGCTAGCCCCCGAGGCTTAAGGTCGTGGCCGAAAAACAGGCCGACCTTGAGTCTCTATAGTCGGGACCATTTCCCAGAATTCTCTTGAGGTCGAGGTCGAGCGCGAGCGTGCGCTTGAGCCGTGAGTGGCGACACTGGCGCCTCTTGATCTCCGGAACCCGATGCGGATACAAGCGGTTGGCGACACTCTTGTGTCTCGAAACGCAGGCCAGAACCTTAATTACTCTGTCAAATCGTGGCGGTAGCGCCCTTGAGCGGCGTGGACCCGGTTTCAGCGGTGGCGTAGCCTTTAAACCTGAAACCACGGCGTCTGTTTGAGAAAACTCTCGACCAGCGCCCGCCGTCCTCCAAGCCTCCTTGCCCAGAAAATCTCCTCCCCGCCGACCAAAATCGGCGATCTCCATGGCCAAGCTAGGGAGGAACGCGTTATCTTACAAGGATGAAGAACTTCGAGACCACAGAACTGCTTGACCCATTCACGCCATGGGTGCAGAACGCGAAGACCGAGCCACGCCCGGGGCAGCGAGATCGTTTGCACCGAAACACTCGTCCTCTTGACCTTCGGACCTCGGAGAAGCGAGTTCCTCTCCGTGGTCCTCACCGATTCTTGAGATCGAGCTCATAAACACAGTCTGAGAACTCCATTCTTACTCTCGCCATCTTCTCCCACCTATGCTAGGGGTTCCTAAGAATCCTTCCCAATCCCTCGCTTTTCTTTCGGTACTTCAGCCTCTTCCGCTTTGGGAAGGACCCTGTGGTCGGATGCCTCTACTTCCGACAGCGGACAGGGCTCAAGTGGTCCTTCCCAAGATCCAATCTCGGGACTCCCTCGGGCCATGGTCCGAGCGGTGGTTCTGAAGAAAGGGAGCTCGGCGTATTTGTCATCTGAGGAAAGCTTGGTTGGTGGGAAGAAGGAGACCCCGAGGCGGGCGATCCCGAGGCGGCGGAAGCCATCGCTGCCATTCATCTCTACACCGAGCGCGGCCTCACCGGGCAGGCGATCGCCGTCGACTTCTGCTGAACCGGGTGTCCCCTTTGCGGGAGGCGGACCTTTTGCGTTCTCTGAGATCAAGGTAGCGTCGACTCGACCAGCGTGGGTACGTCTGGTATGCCTCCCTGCCTCGTGGTCTTGCTCGAGTCCTCCCCTCGCACTTCTTTGAGAATCGTTCCACTTTGCAGCGCCGAAGGAGTCTTGGGTTGCCGCCAAGATGAATGAGATGTTGAAGCGGCGCTAACTTCTCCATGGGCGACTCCGTGCGAAGAACGTGCTCGCCGCAAAGGCGAGGTAAGCCATCCGACGAGCAGCTCGACTGGCGACCGAAGGCCCTCCATGACCCTTTCACGCCTTGCAGGACCATCGGGAGCTTTCGACACGGCTTGACCCGGATGCTCCGTTGCGGGGTGGGCAAAACAAAAAAGGAAGAAAGACCTTCCCGGTGGCCAGCGGACTGCCAGGAGGCGAAAAAAACTCATGTCGAGTGGGGCGACGCGCCATGGTGAGGATCCGTTGTCGAGCCCACGAGCTCGTGCTCGTGTGCCTTCTTTGGTTTGATCGTTCTCCTTTTGCAGCGGCCGAGGCCTTGGACGCCGCCTTGAGATCTTGAAACCCTCTCCTGCCCGGGACCTCAAGCTCGAAACCCCGCTGCAGCAGATGATGTGGAGCCGACACGGGCCCCGAGACCCCCGGTTGTGCGGACACGCAAGCGCAGTGCCCCATCAGCCTCTGGGCAACAAGACCTTCGCCAACCCTCAACGAGGCGGAGGCTGGCGACCCAGGTAAGCTCCTGGCTTCTTAGACTTCTATCTTCCTCGCATCTTTCTGGCTTAGTGTATGTTTTTGATCACAGACTTTGAGCACCCGAGCTCGAAACTTGCCGCTTTTGAAGATGGTATTATCGAGGCGAGTCCGAGTCAGGAGGAGGACACCTTCGAGTTGGTCATGCGCCTTGGCCTTCACGCCCCGGACCTCGGGCCACCAAACCCGCCCTCGGTTGGTGAGTTCTACCAAAGTCGGCTGACCGGGCGAGGCAACCGGCCGCGTCAGCGAAGACTTCACAAGATCGCCGTGGCGGGCCCGCCGCCATTGATCCCCGAGTCGATGTGGGGGCGGCACCGGGCGCCACAGTTCTTTGCCAGCTAATCGTATCGCTCCTTGACCTCGACCGTCTTAAGCGCCCGAGACATGACAGACATAACAGCAGAGATACTGCCCGGCGGGAGCACTTCAAGCCGTGCTAGCCCGAGCGTCGTCTGGTTCAAGGTCGGCGCCCGAACGCGAGAGCAGACAGGCGTTAAGCGGGGGCCGTCACGGTGGATCCGCCGCCCCTCCGCTGCCGGAGGTGGCCGAACCCCACCATTGAGTTGGGCTCGATGTTCTTGGCGCGGCAACTCCTGCCGGAAGCCGGGACGGGGCCCGACCCGAGGCCGCGTGCCGTGAGCGCTATCTGCGCCCCCTACTCGGGAGAGTCGGACCCGGCAGGTCGTGGCGAGATTCAAACCGCCGCTTGACCACGGCGGCCGGCCTAAGGCCCTAGCCAGACGAGGCGGAGGTCGAGTCGACCCGGCCTCGTGGTCTTTGGGTGAAAAGCACGAGATCGACCGATCTCGAATCGAGGGCTGAGCGAAGAGTTCACCCGTGCGTCGTCGAGAATCGTCTTCTTGAGTAAGGGATCCTCTCAAGCCACCTGCTTAGCGTTAGGTCGAGTTTTTCGCTAGCTTCTTACTGGGCGCTTTCCTATCCTCTAAGGCAATCGGCGTGGCCGCTCGAGGCTACACAAGGTCTCCACGAGCATCCCGAGCGTTCTCGAGGGTCTCTTGAATGCAAGGAGAGGCGGGAGGTCGGCAGCGCTAAGCTCTGCACAACCATCGAGGTTGACCAGCGAGCTCGGCGGGCTAACAAGGATCTCGGCGACCTTCATGTAAGCGATGGTGGCGCGGAGGTAGCCCTTGGTGAGCTAGAGCAAACCAGGGCTTCCAAGCGAAATCACGGCTTCAAGGTCGTAAGAGCGAGAGCGGACTCGAGGCGACCAAGGCGCTCGAGGCACTTGAGCCAGCGCGCCAAGGTAGAGTCATTGGAGAAGGCCCGGCGTGGAGGCTTAGATCCTCGGACTCGGCGCTCGAGGCCCTGCATGCCAAGGTCGAGGTACTGGTGAAGGCCGTCGCGGAGAAAGCTGCCTCCTCGTGGCGCGCTCGTGACCAGCGTGCCAAGGTCAAGGCCTTGGAGAAAGGCTAGCTTCTGACGCGGCGTCTTCCTCGACCAAGGTGCTTCTGACGAAACGCGCCAAGGTCGAGGCATTGGAGAAGGCATTTCTTGAGCAAGCGTCATCCTCGGCCAAAGGCGTCCCTCGGTGGAGGCCAAAATCGCGAGCGGAGGAGGCTTCGGGCGCCCGACAAAGCGGCGAAAATGCTCAGCTCATCTCCAAGGCGAGTGTCGCCAAGCCGTGGGCCGCCAGGGAAGCCCTCGATGCAAGTGAGCTCTCGACCTTGCGGGCTAAGGTTGTGAGCTCGAGCAAAGTTTGCGCGAGATGGCGGACTTGTAACTTTATCCTCGTCTTGTAAAAAGCGCTTGGAAACATTATGATAAAGCTACATTACTTTTGGGTAAAAGGTCTTGTCCGTTTTGAAATTCGATCATCGAGGATGTTTGGAGTTCGCCTTTATAAACCACGCTTCGTCTTGCGCCGTAGGTCGTCTATTTAGTAGTATGCCCTTATCCGGCCCAGATTGGGTCGAGGTCGAACAACGCCCGAGCCTTAGGCAAGACTTTATGCTAGCGAACATGACTGCGAGAATGGAGAAAAAAGTCCATAGGGGACCGAGGCGTGATGAGGCGACACCAACAAAGAGGTGGTTACACGGGACCAACATCCGAATCACGGACGTCATGTATGCGCCGCGCCCATGATCAAAGTGGCAAAGCTTCGTGCTCGAGCAAGACACGGGAGAGCTGGATTGCGAAGAGGTTAGATCTTCACGTTTAGCTGGTCCCTTTGAGGCGAACGTCAAGCTCGCGACCACAGACCAAGCGAGTGCCGCTGCGTAACGAAGGTCGCGTTCGGAAAAAGGTCCCGGACAAAAAGGAACAGTACCATCACAAGTGGAAACAGACATCAAGGTCGAGCATGAAAGAATAGCTTTATTGAAACTTAAGGTATAGAGGTTACACATAAAACTTTCGAAGCTGATCTATGTTCCACGAGCTAGAGAGCTCTCTGCCATCGGGCATCGCTAGTCGGTAAGCCCCCGTGCGATCTGTTGAAACGACTCTATAGGGACCCTCCCATGTGGGGATAACTTGTTGGTCTGGGCGAGCCACAGATCCACCTCGGGGCTAGGTCCCCAACAAGGAGCTTCTAGGTCGTATGCAGCCAAGAGGCATGTCTGCGAAGAGCTTGTAGGTAGTGCGTTGATCGTAGCGATTGCATGCATAATACTTCTTCTGCGAGGGTAAGGTCGAGACCGTTCGTGCTCGAAATCGACTTAGTCAAACTAAGGCGACTCTGGCAGAGCCAGCCTAACCTTCGGGAGGCGGGGCGGCCGATCAGGAACACGAAGTTTGGAAGGGTGTGGACCACAGTGAATCGGCTTGTCGGTGATGCGAATAGACCATAGGGCGGTAGGAAGTTCATCCACCCGAGTCTTGCCGTGGCGTTCGAGCTCATCTGCGACTAAGCTTCTTGGCATACAGGACGATTTGCCGTTGGCGGCGTTCATTGCTCCGTTGCTCGAGGTGAGCCACGAAGTGAAGCATATTTTGAAGCCGAGTTCCTCGCAAAACTCTGGAACAACTCAGCGAGTGGCCGGTACCGTTGTCAGTGATAATCTTGCATGGAACCCCGTACCTGGTGACCACAAACAAGCGGAAAAAACGAACAGCCGCTCGAGCAGTGATGGTCGAGACTGGTTCAGCTTCGATCCACTTGGTGAAGGTGTCGATGGCCCACGACAGAATTTCTTCCCCGACCGCTTTGTGGAAAAGGGCGAGGATATCCGACCTCCGGTCGAAAAGGCGGCGGCGGGATGGTCTGAAGGGCGTGGGCGGTGTGCGACTTCTGGCGTGGGCCCGACATGCTTTCGGCGAGTGCGGACGATATCACGAGCATCTGAAGCGCCGTTGGCGATGGTACCCCATCGGCGAGCCTTGCCGACCATAAATCTGTATGAAGAGTGTGCTCCACGAGGCTGAGTGAATGTCGTTTAATAGGTACTACCCTCCTCCATAGAAATACAGAGTTAGGACACAAAACGTTCGCTTTGTAGAGCATGCGATCACAGTGTGTACAAGCTCGCCGTCGCTTGATCCCTGCTCCTCTCGGCGGTCGGGTGTGAGTAGCCTGCAAGAAATTGTGGATGGGCTCGGCCTAGGAGGATCTGTCGACCCACAGCGAGCATGACCTATTGATCGGAGATCGATGGGGCCGCCAGCGTCTCCAGGATGACGTCGGGGGGAATGTCGTCGTCAAAGGAGCCGAGCTTGGAGAGGAAGTCCGCGCTAGAGTTGTCCCGCTTGGGCATGTGCTTGAGCTCCAAGTTCCGGAACCACTTCTCCATCTTGCGCACCTCGGAGAGGTACTTTGCCATCGAGTCCCTCGAGCATTGGTAATCCTTGTTGAACTAGTTGATGACGAGCTGGAGTCGCCCTTCACGACCAGCCGGGCGCGCCTAATGCCTGCAAGGCTTCATAAGCCCGCCAGAGGGCTTCATACTACGCCACATTGTTGGTCATTGGAAACCGAAGCGAACCACGTTACCTCAAGCGAGTGGCCGCGAAGTGAGGATAAGGATCGGCCCGAGCGCTTGAAGGACCTTGAGCCATCGAAGAACATGACCCGGGGCTTCTCCTCCTCGACACGAAGCTTGGGAGTGGGCTCGACGTCTGCTCGACCACGAAGTCGGCGAGCACTTGCGACTTTATGGCCGTCAGAGCCACGACACGGGCGTCAAGCGGCCTTGACTCCATGGCCCATTGGCGGTCGCGCCACCCTCTGGGTTCCTCGGGATGTCCCGGCGGAAAGTTGCTCGGAGCGACTCGATGTCGCCGGGAAGTAGTGCGGAGCTTGCGGCGAAGCCATGAGGAGAGCATACAACAACACGTACTGCGGGTAGTGCTCCTTTGGGCGTGCAAGACCTCGGCGTAGTAGATCGGGTCTTTATTGCGCTTCCAGCTCGACCACCGAGGGATGACAGCGGCGGCTTGGGTGGTGGCAGCAGTGAAGCGACAACCTTCGCCCGAGTTCTTGGTCGTAAGGAGGGGCGGATAGTGGTATACCTTGACTTGTCGAAGGACAGCTGCGCCTTTGGAGTCCACTCGAAGCCCGTGCTTGCGGGGGTTGAAGAGCAGGAGCCCACCTCGCCCGAGCCTCGAGATGAACCTACTAGAGCGGCCATGCGGCGGTGAGGCTCTGCACCTGCTTGATCGAGGTCGGGGGCATCATCTTCTCGATCGCCTCGATCTTCTCCGGGTTTGGACCAACCCCCGAGCCCCCGATCATGTAGCCGAGCACCTTCCACGGCCTTGCGCGCGAACCCGCACTTCTCGGGGTTGAGCTTGATCTTGTGCTGTTCGAGGTTGGCGAAGGTTTCCTCGAGGTGTGACGTGGTAAGCCCTCGGAGGCTCTTGGCGATGATGTCGTCCACGTAGACCTCAAGGTTCCGCCCGATTGTGGCTCGAGCGTCTTGGTCATCGAATATTTGGGCGTGGCCCCACATTCGCGCGAGACCAAAGCGACATGGTTGTATAGCAATAGGTGCCAAATGGCGTGATGAAGGCTGTCTTGCTCTCGTCGTCAACCGCCGGCTTGATCGGTGGTATCCGATGGCGTCCAAAAGCTCGACATTTTGGCATTAGCGGTGGTCGACGATCAGGTCGATCTTGGAGAGAGAGAAGTTGTCGCCAGAGCGGGCCGAGTTCAACCCCGTATGGTCGACGCACATTCTCCACTTTCCGCCCTTCTTTTGGACGATGATCGGGTTGGCCAACCACTCGGAGTAGTCGATCTCACGGATGAATCCGGCCTTCAAGAGCTTATCGAGGTTCTCCTGATGACCACAACCTTCTCTGGGGAGAAGCGGCTTCCGGCACCGCAGGTCGAGAGTCAGATCTCACCTACAACTTGTGCTCGATCACCTCCCTCGGGATCTGGGCATGTCCGCGGGTTCCCAGCGAAGATACCCTTGTTGGCGGCGGAGGAAGGTGGTGAGCTCGAGTTCCTATTGGAACTCGGTTCGGTAGAGCGTGGATGCACACTGGTCGTGTCGCCCTCCTCGGCGTGCATGGTCTTTGTCACCCGGCTGGTCATGACGCCGCCCCTCTGCTTAGGGCGTTCTTCTCACGTCACCTCAGGACCTCATTTGGGCGACAAGCCGGCAAGAGCCAAGGCCTTGGTCTGGCCGTCTGCGCCCCTACTCTGGTCGCCTCGCATGGTGATGCCGGTGGGGCGAGCGGCTTCATGCATCGATGGCCATAATGGTTGGCCGCCATGAACTTGACCAAGGCAGGCCGCCCGAGGATGGCGTTGTATGGGAGATCACCCTCGACCACCTCGAAGGTGATCAGCTCGGTGCGGAAGTTGTCTAAGCCGCCGAAGGTAACGGGCAAGACCACCTGTCCCAGGGGGATGGTCGAGCTCCCGGGGACGATCCCGAAGAAGGGTATGGCTATGCTCTTGACCTTCGACCGGGGAATCTGCATCCGGTCGAGCGCTCCTGCCTGTAGCAAGTTAAGAGAGCTACCGCCGTCGACCATGACGCGCCTGACCACGGTGTTACTGATGGTCGGGGTCACGACCAAGGCGGTCTTCAGGTCTCGGGCCATACCTGGGAGAGCGTCCTCCGGGGTGAAGGTGATGGTGGCTCCAGCCCACTTGCAGGGCTGCTCGGTGGGCTTCCCAGCGGCGACCTAGTAGATGGTTCGCGCGGTGGCCTTGACCTCGCGCTGGGTAGTAAGCAGACGAGTGCCCGAAGATGGCGTCGATCCGGTGGCTCGCCTCTTGGAACTCAAATCGAGGTCGTCATGCTCAGCGCCCGGCATTCACCCTATCGATTAGTCGTCATCCTTCCAGAACACGGGCATCTCACCTCGCCCATCATAGAAGGCCTCGGCTTGTTTTTGCCAAGCCCTCTGAGCCCGTAGGTCGTGGCCGCCGCCCTATAAACAGGCGAGAACTTTGCCGTCATATTTGGCGCCCGCCCCATTGATGAGCATCGGCCCATGCGCAGGTCGTCGGCCCTCTTTGGGGCATTGGATTCTGCGCTGGCGGTCGAGGTCAACCTTGGCGAGGTTTGGATCCTCGAGAGCTTGATCTCGGACCTCAAGGACCTGCTGGCCATCTGTAAAGCGATTACTCATGGCGGACCACCGCCCTCTCTGATCGCTTCCGCTTCTTGGTGGCGGCCGTGGTGGCGCCCTTGGAGTTAGACGGGCTAGCCTCTGCGGGACCTAGACCAAGCTTACCTTGATCGTGGTCGCGCTTCAGCGAACCGCATCATCGCGTCAAGCTTCAGTTCCGCCACTGACAAGCGGCTTGTTGACGCCGAGGCGTGAAGTGATCTCGAGTCTTGATTGAGGCGCCGATCGCGGACTCCAACTTAGAAGGCTTTGATGGCGGCTTCGCCGAGATGCTCGGGATCGGGTTCCTTGTCGCGGATGAATCGCCGCATGAAGTCGTGCATGGCTTCGCCACTTACCTGGATGGCGGTCGAGTCTTTCTCCCTCCCGACGCTCGTAACAACTCGGAAGTTGGGCGGAGTCGCTCTGGACTTGGCGCCACGACACTGAAGAACCGAGCTTACGGTTAAGAGCGAGGTTCGCGCGCTTAGACAAATCTAGGACGGTCGGAGGTAATTAGCCATAACGAGCTCGTCGCCCCGACGCCGAGGATAGCGGTCGAGTAGATAGACAAGAATTCGCCGGGGTTCTTGGTGCCGTCTAAGCAGCTCAATCGGCGCGAGCTTGAACAAAGTGGCCATCGCACGCGAGCCGGAGCCGTCGGAATCGCCCTGTGACCATAAGCGGGATAGGTCTTGTTTGGGTGTGGTCATCATCGGCAAGGTCCTTCTTTGCCGAATTAAAGTCGAGGCTGCCTCGGGCCCGACCTCCGATGGGAACGACCACGATCTGAGACGCACGGAGTCACTGGCGAGTAACTAAGCGGTCCTGGAACCTCGGCGTCTGGGCGGAATGTGCGGGAGAGCCCGCAGACCTGCTGCGGCCGACTCGGTCCGTGGCGGCTTAACTCGAGCCAAACCACTTGCAGTGCGGTGCCGCGGGATGGCGGTGCGGTGCGTCAAAGCCTCGTCCCCGAGCTTCTTCTGGTGAGAGGTGCCCCCTCGTGAGGCGTCCAGAAGCGGATCTTGTGAGCGGCAACGGCGATGAGTTGTCATCACTTTTACAGGAGTGGTCCCCAGTCTTGACCGGTCTTTGCGGAGGCATGACCTCGGTCGCGGCCCGTCGAGCTCTTGACTTAGGCTCGGCCAAAAGAGCTCGACCTCGCTCTATCGGGATCAGCCATGACCGGGCGATAGCATGGGCGCTCCCCAAAGACGAGGAACTGGGTGGTCGGAAGATGTTCCGCTTTCTCTGGTCCTCCGTGGGAAGCGGTTATGGCAGTTGATGGCGACACGCACCATCCGTGGCGTCTTCGGTCTGCGGATCACGGTCATCCGCATTTCCCTTCATGCCTTGACCGTCCGCCATCGAGCGTGATGCTCGAGTGGCGGTGGCGAAAGCAGCGAGGACCTGGAGTCGAGTCCGTGCGAATCCGCAACGAGAAAAGTCCGTCAATGAAGTCGCCATGCTCTTGGGACCTTGATGTCGTTCTGTGAAAGAGTGAAACAATCGGGCCCCACGGTGGGCGCCGATTATCAACGATCGGGATCGCCAACCATAAGAAATGAGATGGGGGTCAATATGATCACGGGACCAGCGCCCGCTTAGCAAGCGGAGGAAAAAGAGTAGGCGTGGTGGACGGTCGAACAAAACGACAACGGCGTGAGGCAAGAGATTTATCTTGGTTCGAGCCTGTGGAGTAATAGCTCTACTCGATCGCCTTCGGCGGATTTTCTTGGCTATTTACGAGTACAAGGGTGTGTTCTTGCTCAAGTTTAACAATGGCTATGTCTAGGCTCGAGCTATGGCGTGTTGTGTATTGTCTTCGTGTGTCCAAAAATTGCGCATCCTTGGTCTTTATACCTCCTCTCGCATACAGCGGACGGGGAATTCCGGGAAGTGGCCTTCATACACGTTGAAATTTGGCGATACTTTCCGAACTTGTTGCCTTTGCTCCTACCCCGACCAGCGCCTTGGGCAGCCATGTAGGTCAAATGCTTGATCAAAATCGAGGGTGGACTACGGACTCGAACAAGGGCCCGAGCTCGGTCGGCGGGGCGTGCTTTCGAGTCAGTAGCGCTCGGTCGGCGCCTCGGCACGCACCAGTCGTGGTAGGGGCCTCCGAGTTTGGGGATCCGTTGACCGTCGCGTACGCCGGTCAAGGGCGCGCCAGCCCTCGTCGATCCCCATCCACGAGTATAGCACTTGGCCTTGCGTGCTATCTTCTCGGTGAGGCATCATCGTCGGGATCTCTCGGTCTCATAGGAAGGCTAGGATGGGGTCCATCCGTTGGCCTTCCCGGCCAAGAGTGGCGATCACACTGTGACCACCTGGGTACTCCGCTTGGGCAAGCTTTTCCCGGTGCGCATCGGTGGTACCGTCGCCTTCCCTCTTGGACTAGAAGTTGAGGCAGTGCGTTGCCTACCCTCCCAGTCGGGCGCGGCAGCTGCCTTGCCACAATGCACTCGGATCGGAGGCCACGGCGACTATCAAATCCTCCGCTTAGGCGGGGAACAGCGACAGACGGTCGTGAGAGTCTTTCTTCAAAGACTCCAAGACGAGAGAGCTTTTGAGGGCCTTGGTGTGGCTCGTCCCCCCGGATGATTGTTGTGTCGAGGGATATGGATATATCCCAGTCCTTTGAAGTGGTGCTCCATCTTCCTGACCTCCGCCAAGTAGGCGGCCATGGTAGGATCAGAGCATTGAAATTCCTTCCACGCTTGATTGATAACCAAGAGGGAGTCGCCTTTAACTTAGAGGCGACGGATGCCTAACGCCGAGGCGACACGCAGCCTTGCCAGCAGGCCCTCGTATTCAGCGATGTTATTGGTGGCCTTGAAGTCGAGGGCGACCACGTACTAGAGGATGTCACCTGTCTGAGTGACCAGGACCACCCCAGCCCCTGCGCCTTCGAGCTTGAAGGAAACGTCAAAAAACAAGGTCCAAGGGGAAGGCGCGGGTGCTTCTTCAGCTTCAAGAGCAGCGGGAGTCCACTCGGCAACGAACTCCGCCAACTTCTGGCTCTTGATGGTAGTGCGGGGCACAAACTTGAGACAGAATTCCCCCAGCTCCACCGACCACTTGGCGATGCGGCCCTCTGCTTCCCGGTTGTGAAGAATCTCTCGCAGGGGGTAGGCAGTGACCTCCGTGACTTCTCGCCCTTGAAAGTAGTGCCGCAGCTTCCTGTACACCACCAGGATGACGTATAGCATCTTCTGCGCTTGCGGGTATCTGGTCTCTGCCTCGTGTAGCACCTTCTTGGCGTAGTAGAGACTAGCCACGGGCGCTTTCCCTCGCCAGCCGATCTGCGCTCACCTTGCTTGGGTAGCAGCGATGTCTGAGGCAATGGTTCGCCGGTGAGGGTGACCCGTCTGGCGGGGAGGAGAGTCTTGCTTCAAGTCTTTGAACGCTTGTTGAGCCTCCTCGGTCCACTCAAAGTGGTTCGTCTTCTTCAGCAATTTGAAAAGGGGCAGACTTCTCTCTCCCAATCGGACAATAAATCGCTTCGAGGGAGGCGACTGACCCGGCCCGAAGCTTTGCACTGCTTGAGTCGAACGGCGGCTTCATGTGTTCGATGGCGCTATCTTGTCAGGATTGACCTCGATGCCCCGTCTGGACACGAGGAACTCTAGCAGCTTTCCGGAGGGCACGCCGAACACGCACTTCTCAGGGTTGAGCTTCAAGCAATTCTTCCGGAGGTTGGCAAAGGATTCCTCCAGGTCTTAGATCAGTTCTTCACTCTTTTTCACTTTTATGACCAGGTCGTCGACGTACACCTCAATATTGCACCCTATCTGTGGACGGAAAGTGATATGCATGGCACGTTGGTAAGTAGAATCAACATTTTTTTAACCCAAAAGCCATTCTGATATAACAATAAATGCCCATGAGTGTTACAAAAGCAGTTTTGTCTTCGTCTTCTGCCACCATGCTAATCTAATGGTACCCAGTGCGTATCCGAGCCTGGACGGTTCATCCGTCGTGGAGGCGGCGATGAGATCGACTTGGCGGCAAGGGGTAAGGGTCGCCGGGCGAGGCCTTGTTGAGGTCGATGAAGTCGACGCGCATTCGCCACTTCCCGTTGGACTTCTTGACGAGCACAGGGTTGGCAAGCCACTTAGGATGAGAGACCTCCCGGATGATCCCTTCGCATAGCAGCTTCTCTACCTTCTTCCGAATGGCGTCTTGTCGCTCGGGTGCTTGACGCCGGACCTTTTGGTGGACCGGGCGCACCTCGGGAAGCGTAGCCAGTCGATGCTTGATCACCTCCTTGGGGACCCAGTCATATCGGACGGTTGCCAGGCGAACACGTCGGAATTAGACCGGAGGAAGGTAACGAGCGCGTCTTCCTATTTGGCACTGAGGCTGGTGCCAATGAAGACGGGCTTCCCGGGCTTGCCCCCACTTAGGGAGACCACTTTCACCTTGCTAGCTGAGCCGGACGAGGCGCGGGTCTGCGCCTGAGGGGCTCCCGGGAAGGCAGCATCAGCCGGCTTCACGGGTGGCACCGGGCAGGTCTAGTGCGTGCTTGTGGCAACGCAAAGCCTCTGGCCTATCTACCCGGATGGCTATGGGGCCACCATGCCATGGCATATTTACCACCATGTATCCATAGTGGGTTGTCGCCATGAACTTGGCCAACGCCGGTCGGCCAAGTATGGCATTGTACGGGAGGTCGAAATCGGCGACTTCAAAGTCGACCAGCTCCTTACGGAAGTTGCTTTCCTCCCCGAAGGTGATGGGAAGGCACAGGCCAGGGGACCATGCGGCCCGAGGCTCTACGTAGTAGAAAAGCGGGCTAGGCACATTTCCTAGTTCGGCACACAGAGCACGGAATGCTTCAAAGGCGGGGAGGTTGATGGAGCTCCCCCGTCCATTAGCACCCTTAGAGCTTCATGTTAGGATCGTGGGAAGCCCCGATCGGAAGGTGACCTATGCGGCGGTGCTCTCGGAAATGGTGGTCGGCTCATTGAAGGTGATCGGCTTCTTTGACCACTTGACGCTCTCGACCGCCCTGAACTTCGGCGTTGTGCGAGAGCTCCCTCCTCAACCGCTTGGGAAGCGTTGAGGCGTGGAGTGGAGCGAGCCACCGTGAATATACACTGCAACGCGGTCACTTTGCCCAGAAGGCGGCGAGGCGGGGTCGTCGTCATGCGGCGGCGCTCCTTGAGCAGCCGCTCGACCATCTTACTCACAACGGCAATCATCCGGGCCATGAGTTGGTGCGGTGGATCCGAGATAGAAGGGTTCGCCCTCCTTTTCCTCGCGGTGGTCGTTCCTCCGACCGCGGCGGTCACCACACCGGCCTCGATGGTCATCCCGCCATTCGCGGCAGTCATCCCGCCGGTCACGGCGGTCGCGCTTCCACGGCCGGGCGTCTTCACGCTCGCGCTCGGCGGCCAGGACCTGCTTGGTCTCAGTTGCCTCGCGCTTCCGCACCTTCTTGCTTGCATGGCCAGGGGCCCTCGAGGTCCGGCCGTCTCGACAGCGTCCTCGCGTGGCGCGGATACCATCCCGGCGTCCGTCGCTGTCTTGCCTGTCGCGCCGAGAGAAGAGCTCGGAGGTGGTGGCAATGTCGCGGGTCGCCATCTTTTCCCGCATCTTGCGGTCGCGAACGCCTCTTCGAAAGGCGATGATGACCGACTACTTCGAAATCCGGGGAATCGTGTTGCGACAGTGGCAGAATCATCGAATGAAGTCATGCAACGACTCCCCTTTTTCCTGCTTGAGGGCATGGAGATCATCCTCCACGCCCGGCTATGCGAAGGAGCCTTGGAAGTTGGCGATGAAGAGGTCGCACAACTCCTCCCACGAGCGCACTAATCCTCGCGGGAGGTTCAACAGCCAGGACCAGGCGGACCCCATCAAGGCTGTTGGGAAATATTTGGCCATGGCCTTTCTAGACCCACCAGCGGCACGCACCACGGTGGTGTAGACCTGCAGGAACTCCTTTGGGTTGGTGGTGCCGTCGTACTTCTCGATGGAGGTCGGGCGAAACCTCTCGGACCCCGCCACCGCGCGTGCGTCGGAAAAACGCCTGGCATCCACGCTTGAAGAGAATCCTGCCGCCCACGGACCTGGCAGGAGACGCCTTGGCTGGGGAGCACGAATGGCGACTCCCAAAAGTCGGAGGGCGGACCTCCTCCTCGCTCCGGTGAGAGTCCACAGATAAACTCTCACCCCTAGGGGCCATCACTTGCGTCATGGCCTTGGCGGCAGCTGCAGTGATCATGCAAATCACCGCCAGCGCCAGCAAGCAGCCGGCTCTCTAGATGGGCCCTCGGGTCCTCATGGCTCCTCGCGGGCTGGGACCTTCTTCTTGCCGCCCTTTCCTTTACTCGGCCCTCTGCCGGGCGCTTCCAGCAGGCAGTGGAAGCTTGGGTGCGATCGCGTGCACCCTTGGTTGAGAATGTACCGCGGTCCCAGATCGGTCAGGCATCCCTACGCTCCCCTGCCTGCACACTTGTGTCATGGCTAGCAACCATGAGAACAAACTGATCACGTAGCGGCGGAGAGGGCGAAAAAAGGGATGTGGAGCTACCATGCTCAGGAACTACATTCAAACTGAGCTCGTCAAACATCCTGCAAACGCCATGCCTCTAAGGTTTTGAAGCTCCTTCGAATGAGCGAAGCTTTCGGGCCCCACGGTGGGCGCCAGCTGTTGACGATTGGGATCGCCGGACCGTAGAAGTGAAGGGGGGTGATCGTGTAAACGGGACCCTAGATCGACTTGCGCTCTGAAGGGTCGGTCCTACTACTCTAATGGTCGGATGCAAAGACAGAGAACAGGACACCAAGAGTTATACTGGTTCGAGCCTCCGTGATGGGTAATAGCTCTACTTCCAGTCTTGCCCGGAGGCGGTGAATCTCACTATATTTGAGTACAAGAAGGTCTTTTTCTAGATTGGGCTCTTGTAGCCTGAGTATTTGAGTGTGTGTATGTTGCGATGTCGTCCTTGAGTACGTACGTCCCAGAAGGTTATATATCCTTCTTAGTCGTTATTGGAAACCTCCCGGAGAGATTCCCGGGAGAGTGGCTTTGTCTTGAATGAAGGTGAAACATATGCTGAGTCGGTTGCCGCCCACGACTAGCTTGACCCCACCATTTAAGGGCCTCCGTAACCATTGGTTGAATGCACAATTCGTATGCCGAGCTTGACCCCTCCGAGCGGAGGCTGACTCCTTGCCCCCTAGCTCGAGGTCGTAAGGGAGCCGCGCGGTCCACGTCATGGTCAAAGATCACGCGGCTCGAGCTTGAGCTAGGGGCCTTGTTGACCATCCGTTGACCAGGCATAGATTTCTCAGTCCCCGATAGGTGGTAAACCTCAATTTGCAATTTTGTTTCCAAAAAGTTGAGATGGTGGCTTGATTTTGATAAGCATGTACATGAATGAATCTTCACGCACAAATACACACACATGTTTGCAGGGCTAAGCTAGATTGCAATTCAGCGGTCTTATTAAACTAGAGTACTATTAGCAAATAGGGGGAAAGTTGCAGCTGCAGTAGACAGGTATGGATCCCACCTTGGGCTCGGCGCTGGCGGAGGTGACGAAGCGCACGTGGGTTTGGGGGGCAAAGGCACAAAGGCTTTGGAGAAGGAGGCAGCCGGCGAGGAGGCTGCCATCATGAGCCTTGAGGGCCTTGGAGGCAGGCGGGGCTTGGTGTCTGCTTGGGCCGCGATAACTGCAAGAAGAAGCGACCAAGAAGAAGGAAGGATTCAGAGCTCAGGAGGCCACCAAGGAGGAGGACAAGTTAGGAGGGTAGCTCGGTTACCAGCATGATGATGGAGGTGGCAGCTGCCATTGATGGATGGGAGGAGCCTTCTCCTGTGCAATTTGAAATTCTGATTAGAATTATAAAGAAATTCCATTCCATTTTAGTTTCTGTCAAAATTGGCTCTCCACTTTCTATTTCCATTTTAAGAAAAAATTCTATTTTCATTTTCGTATTGACACTTTTCGATTCCAATTCCAAAAATAGCCTTCCATTTCCGCTTCCTCCGGAACGATTCGAAGGCTTTCATTCTGTTTTCATCCCTAACCAGAATGGATCATGGATTTGAAGAAGCAGAAATACAGGGCTATAAAGTAAGGAGGCCAATCAGTGGCTGAATATCTGAACAACTTTGCATAGCTTGCTCGCTACACACCTAGAAATGTTGCCACTGATAAGGCAAAGCAATCTCGCTTTCATGAAGGCCGAACTCTTTGGTACGCAAGTTTGATTCTTGTGGGGAACAGTCCCGGGACTCCAGCGATTCACCCAAATCTGCGGTACATCTCAAGTGAATCAAAGGAACCTCGGGCGTTCCGCGATTATACCGTGTTGGTCCCGAGGATAGTTAAGCCAACACGAGCATTCTCATCAACGAGTTGACATCACAACACATACACAATTATCGGAAGCATAAATGCTATTACATTCCAAAAGTAGGACTGCTGTCCATAATGACATATTTAGAGTTATTACATCAAGTAGCAGCGGAAATCATAAGATAAACAACAAAAGGGCAAGCATGGCATGCCCCCAAACCCTCGATCAACCAAGCTGGGGCAAGAAGCGGCGACTAAGCGTTAGCATCATCGAAATCGCCTTGATAAAAGTCCCGGTAATGCCTCATCCTCACTGCAGCAAGTGGACAATCCGATTGAGTACAAAGAGTGTACTCGCACAATAATATACATTTCATGCTGATCTCTAGCTACATGTGGTTGCTACATCAAGGAAGGCATAATGGTAATTTCAGCATAAGGCAATATTTGAGATAAATCATAAGCAAGTATAGATTGCAAGATTTGCATTTAGTAAACATTTGCAAAGTCTAGTACATAATATAACATCATCATAATCACATTCATATCATGCCTTCAAGCATTCTCCGAACCATGAGTTCCATCGCTCATGTTCAATTACACACACAGTACTCCAATACTTGTGTCTATTTTCCCACTCCCACATCCCATTCTTACCAAGTCCTTAATACTCGCCATGGTGGTGACAAATCGAGAGATCGTCCTTAACCATGGGCCGGCTATTGAATAGTTTAAACTCTGCAGAGGTGCGACTTTACCCACACGACCGCCACACTCGTAAGCCAAGCTATTAACACATTTCCTTAGATGTGTCGGCCGAGGTGAAGCGTGACAAACCATTTTCGGTATGCATGGTAGTGTATCTAAACCATCCGGATATTTGTGACCCTCGATCCCGCGTGCCCGATGCCGGTGTGTGTGGATCAAGGAGTACACCCGTTGTTGGACATCCCCAACTCAACAAAGTTCGAGGGACTCAGAGGACATTCCCACAGCACTCCACTAAGCCTAGGGAATTCGTGGTCATTCCTTGACGCTCCACTAAGCCCAAGAATTCGGCGTGCACATGGTTTACATAACCTAGTCATACATAAGTACTTGGTTACGCGGTGCCATAAGCGGCGTGTGGTTCGCCACGATAGTTACTCAAAGAGAGCGTCACCGAGGTTTAATCCTTAGGGTCCTTAACCAATATCTCTACTCATTAAACATCAATTAAAAACATCATCATCGTAATAATAAATCTTGATCATTGCGATAGATGGACTAAATCCATCTATCGCGGTTTCTATTGATAATCTAAGCATGGCTAAGCAATTGAGCGAACCCATATATAATAATAAACCAACCACTTAGAGGCGACAATGGAACATGGAGTGAACATGCTAAGGGTATAACACACAACATGGTAATAGCTAAGAATTCTACCCAATCATAATTGTAATTGAAAGTAAGCATGCAATTGATAAAATAATTCCAAAGATGTAAGTTGCAAATAGTAGGAGCAATCATGGTCAAGGAGTAAGATAGTGCCTTCTTTGCTTTCGTTCTTGACTTGAGCGTGAGTACGTACTCGGGGAGTGCCCTCCGAAGCGTCAACACCTAACGAGAAAATCCAATTCAATAAACACCAAGCAAGGATTCAAATAGTGCACATGAGTAAAGATGCATGACATGCTCATGATGTGTAATACTAATCATAATATGCAAGTACTAATTGAGTTTTTGCGTCAAAAGTTCAAGTCTTAGGGCTTTTATCGAATTATGTTAGAGATATCAAGGGTGTCACCAGATTTGTCAGTGGACCCTCTCGGTAGGAAGTTGAATTTTGTTAGGACTATCAAGTGTCGCTTTGATTTGTCGGCGGACTCTCTCGGTCAAGTCATATCGGCCCTATTAGGACTATCCGAAAAGTGGTTCGAGTATCCGAAGGTTATGTTCGATATCGAGGGTTACCTCGGAATGTCGAACAAGCCTTCTCGGTTGGCCAATGCAAGCACTCAATCTAATTCCTATTAGGACTATCGAAAACTTTGCTCCGAGTATCCAAGTGGTTGAATGTCGAACTAAACCTCGGACTATCCGAAGTTGGGCTTCTCTGTTTCAAAGCGACAACTTGTGCGATTGGCCTCTACACTTCCTAGGGATGGACTAGGGCTTCAAAGGAATGTACTAAGGTAGGAACTTACCACTCTAGGGTTGCTTGTGCACTTGATGGGCGTTGGTTTTAGTAGTGGATGATGAAAAATGTCACAATGCCGGTTCTTCACGGGTCGCCTCCTCCTAGCCCATGTAGCGACAATGCCGCCACTTGCTGGCGCTTGCAAGCAACAACTAGCCCTCCTCCTCAAGCTTCATGCGGCATGCATGACCGATTCAAGTTTTGAGGATGGTTTCCATGGAAAGGCAAGAAATGAGTTACAAGAGCAAAAATTTCAGCACAAGGGAGGAAAAAGCGATTGCTACTTACCAAAGACTTGATGCCTCAAGAATCCATTTGGATGGATTTGAAGCTCTTGATCTTGGCTACAAGATGGTATAACATGCACAAGCTCAAACCTTAATCTTGTGAAGATTTGAGGGAGGAATGGCAAGGGGTTTGGAGAGGAGTTGCTTGCTGTTTTTCTGGGTTGGAGTGGAGCAAATGAGCAGTGGGGAGAAGAAACCAAGGTGGAGAAACTTATATATGGCTGCCATTCATGCCTTACATGTGGGGCTAGGCCCCACATGTCATAGGAATAAATAAAGGAGTGGGTATGGGTGGTTGAAGTGAGAAAAGGCATGGAAGGGATGTGCAGCCCACAAGTTCCAATGCAAGGTAGGTCCCATGTGTCATAGACTAGTTAGGTAGGTGGGTAGAGGTGAGTAAAGTAAGAATTGATATGGTAGGTATGTGCAGCCTACTCTCCTCTCTCTTACAAACATGGCCCACATGTCATTGAGTAAGGTGAAATAACATGTGTGCAGTTTTTGGAAAGTGATTGTTAGGATTTTGTAACTCCCTCTTTTATGCTACATGAATGTCCTAACACTTGTATGATGATAAATAAATGAGGGTGCAACAATATTATGGAAGATGTTAGCGCGACAAGCCTCACTTACCGGACTAGCGAAAATCGGGCTGTTACAATTACCCACAAATTCTCATATTTTCAAGAGTTAGTTAATAAGGTCCTTATTCTTCAAGATAAGCGCAAGAATTTGAATGATAACTTCAAGCATAGTATGGCTCAACAAGGAGATCACTAGAATCAACAAACGATGAGAGTTGCCCCTTAACAGTTTGCTAGGTTTCAATCTCAGGCCATATTCAAGGCACCGGCCCTGGCACCGAATCTGTCTTGTCAAAATTTTCAGACACATGTTTAGGCGAATGCTTTGCCAGGAGGAAGTCAATAGTCCTCGATCAAGCATTATTTCAACTGCAGAGAGCTAGGACATTTTTGCCAATAGATGTCCCTAGAGAGGTGTTACTCATGTTCATTTCAATCTTGGTTCTACACCAACAAAGTCACTAGTGTCATAAGTGAACTGTGAAACAAGTCAAGCTAAAGCTACACCGTAAGTAATAAAGACAGGCCGAGTCAACCATATCACTACTGATGGGCTCGTGATGCATCGGATGTTGTGCTGGGTAAGTTTCTGCTCAACTCAACACACGTAACAGTTTTATCTCTACTAATATAAATTTGCAGTTGGTGGCAGCGGTCCATTCTTCCTTGCCCCCTGCCATATCTCTAATAATGGCCGGTCATTATAGCTAATTATTCTTTCCTGATTTACAGCCAGCCATATCTCTCTAAATATGGTTGATTATTATAGCAAAATCACGATTATTTTGGTAATTAATAACCGCCAATCATTCCTTTTGTACTCTATATTTGTTGTACAGTTTTCCACAGAATCAATCAAGAGAATTCATTCAAAATCTCCCATGTCGTGCCACCACGGCGAATGAACTTCGATTTAATTGATCAATAAGTGACGGACCGGCGTATATGGCATGGCGCGATGAGAATAACCGCCGTGATCGATAATAACTCGCGGCTGAAGGATAGCTGAGTGTGATGCCCACCGGTGCCGTGACCCAGCGTCGACCGTTGGGCGTGAACAAAGCGTCTGGCGACGCTGGCGTGGTTGCCCTAGCGACACCGGTGGGGCGTCGTCGGTGGTGAGAGAGTTATTAGCATACCCTTGGAGATAAGCGGGTTGATCAATTTAAGCGTCGCGAGAGAGCGATCTTGGCGCGCGCGGCGTGGCGTGCGCCTCGGTGCTGGTGTTTTCTGGTTCACCTTCATGGGCTCCGGCGTCATGGCTGGTGAAGCTAGTGATGGCTAGGTACGCCAGAGGCATGGAGATGAGTAGACCAGCAAAGGCGAGAGGGTCATCTAAGAAGAGCAGCAAACCGTCGGCGCAGCGGACCACTATCGAAGAGGAGAAGAGCGCGATGCCGAGGGCGGTGGTGATCTAGAAGACACGGAGGTGCAAAGGTTGGGTGGTGGCAGTGGCCCCTTTCTCCGAGGCGACTGACCACGCGGCCATGGCGTGCGCGATGAAGTGGGCGGCGAGAAAGGCGGACTTCACAATGCACCATGGCGTGCTTTGTAGGAGGAAGAACGCGAGCGCGAGGAGGACGGCGGATGCCCCGAGCGCAACCGCGTTGTGGCCAGTGGTCCGGAATGGCGGTGGCTTCGGCAGCAGCACCTCGTGCTCGGGGGAAGCCCCCATGTCGCCCCTGCGAAGGCGGTGGATGACGAGGACGAGCGAGGCGAAGAGAAAGACGAGGTCGACGGCACCGAGGTGCGTGCGCTGCGGGCATGGCGAGTGCTTCGCGGTTGGATTGCCTTCTTTCTTTCGAGGCTTCCCGACTGGTCTTTTTTATGCCACCGAGTGCTCTACAGTAGGCAAGTAAGCCGTGAAGGACTCATCAGAGTTCCACGTGGCCCCATTCCGAGTGGTTCCCAACCCGACTTTTCGGATTAGCACGCAACTCGGTTTGGAGAACATCTTCGCTCAAGTTGGCTTTTAGCCGCGGGGCACCTGTACGCCTGAGCGCACAGCTATTGGTCTATCATGAGGCGTACCACCAAATTTTGTTTTAGACTATCTTTATGATATCTGATCCCGTTTCAAACGGTGTCCAGCATATGGCCCGTTATATGGCATATCATAAGAGGATGTCTATGTTTGGAAGGTACCCAAATCCCGTCTAATGCGGTCATTCGCTCTTGGCCCATCATGGAGCGTACCATCTCCCAAATTAATTTTGGCCCAACTAAGCCCATGCGCAGTGATTCACTGCAGGTGGCCTTAGGCCCATCTTGAAGTGTACCCTAGGGCAACCCTCAAGTTATGCATATAGCAAAGCATTTTCCCGCTTAAAGCGAAAAGATGGCATCGTTCCCTATAAATATGGAACCAGGAGCGACTGAGACAGTTTTCTGCGCACTGTGCTCATTTGCTCCCTCCTCTTCTTTTTTGTTCAGCGCTCCCCTCGCGAAATCCGCCGCTAGGGTTAACAGCCTTCATCGTCCCAATCCAACATGATTGCAAGGTGATTCCATCCACAAAATGTCTTCTACACCTCCCAAGGATGTTTCTTCATCCGCGTCGGCCAAGGATTGGGCCGCCTCGTGACGACGGAGAAGCGGTTGGAGGAACTGGTTCGCGCTGGCGTTTTTCCCCCACTAGTCTTGCTTTCTGCTTGTCCCGCCGCCGGTGAATCTTGCCCTACTCCTCGCACCGAGGAAGTGGTTGTCTTCGAATCTTTCTTTTTGCGCGGATTTGGCCTTCCCGCTTGCCCCTTCTTTTGAGGTCTTCTTGAATTTTATGGAATTGAATTGACTCATCTCAATCCCAAATCCATCTTTCAAATTGCCATTTTCGTTCACATTTGCGAGGCATTTCTTGGTGTTCACCCACATTTCAATCTTTTTCGCCACCTTTTCCTTCTTAAGCCTTTCCCCAGCAAAAAATCCCCTAAAGCAGTTGGAGGTGCCGGTTTCCAGCTAAGGGATGGCCTGAAGAAAGCTTACTTGGACATTCCTTTCAGAACTTCCAACAAAGGCTGGCACCGGGAATGGTTTTATTGCTCCAATTCCAAACCCTCTTTGCCTGCTTTTTTCGGAGCGCCTCCCAAACCATCGATCAATTGGACCTCGCTTCCCACGGGTGAAGGGATGGACCAAGTGGTAGACCTTTTGTGCATGATCGCGATTTGAAGAAGAACAGACTCCTTCAGGGTAGCCGTCGCCCTCAATTTTGGCTCACGCCGAGTCCAACCTCTTAAGGAACGGGTTCATCTTGGATATGCACATGAAGGACCGTTTATCCTACCGGGGAGGTACTGAGCCAATTCAAGGAGGAACTTACAGGTCGTGGTGGCCGATTTGTTCGCTCCGGGCGTTCGGATCAACAACAAGGGATGCCCAAGGACCTTCAAGAAATCAAATCCGCCACCTCCGGTAAGATGCCTTCTTATTCCCTTGAACTGAATCTCTTGGTTGATGTTTGGCTTGTGATTGAAACTACACCATCTGCACCTGCAGGATCGCGATGCTTTCTTCTCTGATGCGCCGTTGCCCGAGTTTCCAGTGCACAAAAGCACCAAACGGAGTCGGCCTGCCCGCTCCTCATCCCCGAATCCCATCGCCAAGAAAAGTAAGGCGACCGAAGCTGAAGACCCCCTGGCCAGGGGAAAACGTCCAGCCGTCCGGATGTCCAAGGAGGAGAGGAAAAAGCGGACAAGAACGTTCGCCCGACCGAGGCACGAAAGTTTGGGACTCGGCAATGATGTGTCTCTACTTCGTGATCTTCAAGCCCGGCCGAGACCCCAGTGGCCGGAGCTCCGCCCAAGATTGGTGGCAGCATGCCTCCGCCTCCACGCCCGACCAAGGACTCTTTGTCCTCCATTCCAGATGTTCAAACTGGTTCTTCTGGTGGTACCTCTGCCCGGAAGAACTCATCATTCAAAATAATGAGATCCGGCAGGTTAGCTTCCTTATTCATTCTTTCTTCTTCCTTCGCACTATGTCCTGACTGACTGCTTCTTGTGGAGCCCGCCAAAGAAGATCCCTCGCGGATGTACGCCCGACCGAACGAGGAGAGTTCTTTCAAGATCTTGAGGGTGGGCCGGAGGCCCGTGCGTCAAGGCTTGACGCACTCGAGCCTCGCCTGCCTCCCGAGGCGGCCGCAGAGAAAGCGCTTGGCAACCGATCCTCCGCTGCCATCGCGACCCACTTAACATCAAGGTCGGCTTGACCTCCATCCCCGCCGACCCTCCAGAGCCGACTGCCCAGGACACGCCTCCAGAGCCGACTGGCCAAGATGCACCCTCTGAAGCTGCCACCGGTCCTGCTGCTGATCCTTTGCCAGAAGATCTTCCTCGGTCCTCCCGCCACTCGCCACCAATAGAAGAACTTCCCCCGCTTCCCCGCCCCGCCTCTCTGATACGGATCGCTTTCCTCGATAAACACGATCAGGGGAGGAACTTTGAAGAAGGGGACGAGAATGAGGAGTGGGCGTCGTTTTGCGACCCCACCTTCACCTGTTATCGTCTTGGCGGTGTAAGTTGCCTATGCTGGGTTGTCGTTAGGTATCTCCTTTTTACCATGTATAATGCATAATGCACCTCCTTCGTTCTTGTCGCCGTCTGCAGCACCTGTCGAAACTTGCTCGAGATCGGAACGCCCTTATCCGGAACTGATCTAGAGGACCAAGATGAGGAAGCTCTATGAAGATGAAGTTGAGGAAGTTCGCGTCCACCTACAAGAGGAGCTCAACCGGGTTCGGGTCAGGAACCGAGAAGAGCTGGAAAAGTTTTGAGCCTAGGTCTCTGACTTCGAGGCAAAGAAATTGAACCTAACGTCCTCCCTTGATGGTGACTCCTTTGTCCGATTTAGCCGCTTTTATGTTTAACATCTTCTTGACTCATACTGCTTTATCCCGACTTCTGTCTCTCATTGCTGCAGACCTTCAAGCGAAGCTCAAGTCCTCCAATGAGCAAGTTGAGAAGCTAAGGAAGTCTGAAGAAGAAGCCAAAATTGAGGTGGCAACGCTAAGGAGAGAACTGGAAGGTTTACTTCCGACTCTTTTTGTATTCCCCTCTTGCATTTGGCGGCAACCTTGAACTAATCCGACTGGCTACGCAGTGCACCGGGTCAACTCACAGGCCCAGTTTCACGTTCTTGATGAGAAGATCAAGTCCATTGAGCTGCGGGTTGATGAGTTTCAAGAAGTCTCTGAGAACCTGCTGAGGATGCTGAGCCCTGACGAGGCCGGACCCAGCGCGGTTCCATATGACACAGACGCCACAATCCGTCGACTGGCAGGAGGGCCTGAGAAGCTGGTGGCTCACTTGAAGGACGTAGCAACCACAAGCGCCTGCCAAGCATTGGCCATAACGAAGTCCCTGTATCCCCGAATAGAGCTTGAAGCAATCAAGGAGGGTTTCGCCTGCACTGCTGACGATGACCAAGTGCTTGCCCTTGTCGACGAGGTTCGGGACACCGCCTCTGCTCTAGTTGAAAACTTGGATTTGGGTGTTGCGTGAACATTATATTCTGAGGCCCGGACTGTACTTGCTCTTTTTGCTTGTTGAAGGGATGCTTGTTTATTCATGCCACGTCTTGTTTTTGAATGCTGTAGTTGTGGGGCCCTTTTTCTTTCTTCTGAGACTGAGCTTGATTTAGGAAGTCCCTAGTTCTAGTCCTTGACCCAGTTTTTGGCCTTCGGCCCATCGTGGGTCTTACTATGCCCAAAAACCGAATCCGGCCCACCTTGCGGTTCCTGTTCGCATAGCATCCATCGTGTGCGCCGCCCGGCCCATATTGAACCATGAGCTAAGCCGTGCCCCGTACAATACGAATAAGCGCTTTCCACAGGCAGAGGGCGTCACCTTTATAAGGATGAATCTTGCCTCGAGCGTAGCGGGCTGCAGGCGCACTACCGCAATTCAGCTGTCTATTCTTATTCAAGTGCTCCTTCATCTGCAGCTCTGGAGCTTGCGTACGTTTTCTTGATCACCGCAAATTCTTCATTTTAGTTTTTCCTTCTTGCTGCTTCATCTTTTGTTCTTCGTTCGTAAGGGCGTCACCGCTGTTTGAGCGATCGTCCTTTTCTAAACTTGTCCCTCATTTTTTTTTGCCTTCGTCAAAGCCCTCATGGCTTCTTCTCTAGAGCCTTTTCCATCTGATGACGAGGAGATGGTCTTCGACTTTGAGAATGAGAACCCTCCGCCTCCTGTCAAAGAAGAAGACGACCTTGCTGAGGAGTGGGCGTTGTTCGCTCTCGCCCTGGCCGAGCTTGCGGAGATAGAGGCTGTGGCCCGCGACACCACCGCCGTCGACGCCCTGATCGAGGCCGTTCCGCAGCTCATGAGGGCTCGGGACCCTCTCATCGAGGCGGTAGGGCACGCGCGCCGGGCGTAGTTTCTCTCTCTTTTTTTTATTTCTGCCAAAAGATTAGTAATGTAGTGTATTGGCGCATATGAACTTCAAGCGCCTGGGACAATATTATTTTGTGTAATATTATCTTAATGTTGTCTGCCTTTTCTTTTTCCCTTTTTTGATCTCTCGACTTTCCCGAGTGGTTTTCATCTTCCCTTATGTTTAAGCGCCCTGACCGAATAGTCTAGCCCCCAAGCGTCACGGGCTGGGGCGCACTAGATCTTACCATTCGTATATCAGGGTTTCACAATCGGGAAAAAATCACTCGAACTTAGTCGCAATCATAAGGAAAAAGGGAAGGATAAGAGACGATCCACAGGAAGGGTTGCGCATATGCAACACTATTAAGTGTAGCCCCCGACTTACTGCTCAATTGAGCATCAATTGAGTAGCAAATCAAAAGGTATCTTACTCTCAAACAACATTTCTCAATGTAAGAAATAATAAACGACTCGAAAAAGTGTTGTGCATGCGCAACACTATTAGGTGTAGCCCCCGACTTACTGCTTAATTGAGCATCAATTGAATAGCAAGTCAAAAGGGAATTTTATTTATGAACAAAATATCTAATGTACAATGCTTTAAGAGTAAAAACGACGTAGCTGCTCTATATTCCATGAGTTGCTGATGATAGCTCCGTCTTCCCGCTTAAGCCTGTACGCCCCCGGTAGTGTTACTTCGTCGACGATGTAGGGGCCTTCCCAACTTGGAGATAGCTTGTGCTCATGCTTTTGATTCTTTATTAGGATCAGATCGCCCTTGGAAAATGCACGGCTTCGAATGTTTCAATCGTGGTAGCGACGCAGGGCCTGGAGGTACTTGGCCGACTGGATTGTGGTGACCTCCCTTGCTTCCTCCAACCGGTCGATATCTTCCATTCTGCTCTCCTCCGACTCGGCCTCCTTATAACTGTGAACCCGAGGGGATCCGAAAGTTAACTCGGTCGGTAAGACCGCTTCTTAGCCGTATACTAGGAAAAAAGGTGACTGCCCGGTAGCTCTGTTGGGAGTACCGAGGGCAATTCTTTTACCCATCGAGTAGCATATGGCTTGAGGCGATCGAAAATCCGTGCTTTTAAACCTTGTAAAACCATGCCGTTTGCCTGCTCCACCTGACCGTTGCTTTTTGGATGAGCTACGGAGGCGAAGCAAATTTTGATTCCGAGTTCATCGCACCAGTCTTAAAATTCTTCCCCTCTGAATTGAGTCCCATTGTCCGTGATGATCCTGTTTGGCACTCCGAATCTTACGATGATCTCCTGAAAGAACTCCTTGGCCTTGGCCGCCGTAATTGTAGCGACGGGCTTTGCTTCGATCCATTTAGTGAACTTATCCACGACGACGAAGAGATGAGTGAAACCACCTTGACCTTTCTTCAGGGGGCCAACCATGTCGAGTCCCCAGACTGCAAAGGGCCAGGTGATCGGAATGGTTTGTAATTCCCGCGCTGGTACGTGTATCTGGCGAGCGAAGAACTGGCAACCTTCGCAGGTGTGAACAATGTCCTCTGCATCGGATACAGCAGTCGGCCAGAAGAAGCCTTGACGATAAGGTTTGCCCACCAGGGTACTTGATGCTGCATGATGCCCGCAAATACCCGAGTGGATTTGCTTGAGAAGACTTTTTCCTTCTTGCTCCGAGATGCAGCGCCTTAGAACTCTAGAGGCGCTTTTTCGGAAGAGCTCCTCGCCGACCACCACATAGCTTTTGCTGCGGCATGTAATGCGCTCTGCCTCCACGCGATCTTCGGGGAGCTCTTCTTTTAACAGATAGTTTAAGAAAGGAGCTATCCATTCTGGATTGATGACTAGGACTTCTTCTTCGGCTGATGCTTCTTCTGCTTTGATCGACTTCTGCTGTTGGCTTATTGAAAGCTTATGGAGTTCTTCGACGAATATGCCAGTCGGTACTGCTACCCGACTGGAGCCTAGTCTTGCAAGCTCATCCGCTGCTTCGTTGTCACGGCGAAGCACATGGATGAGTTCCAGCCCATCAAACTTGCCCTCAAGTTTCCTTACTTCTTGGCAGTATGCTGCCATGTTGTCTTCGACGCATGACCAGTCTTTTTGCACCTGATTGATTACCAACATGGAGTCGCCGCAGATTGTTAGCCGTCGTACCCCAAGAGAGAACGTGATGCGAAGTCCGTGGATGAGTGCTTCGTACTCGGGGGCATTGTTTGACGTCGGGAAATGCAACACACTGGCCCCTGCGCCACTGAGCGTGAGGGATCCATCGAAGTACATTGTCCAATATTCGAGCTCTTCAGTAACCGTGGGGGTTTGCAATTCCATCCACTCGGCGGTGAAGTCGGCAAGTATCTGCGATTTTATTGCCGTTCGTGGCCTGAAAGAAATTTCAAAAGCCCCAAGCTCGACCGCCCATTTTGCAATCCTCCCAGTGGCCTCTCGGTTGTGGAGTATATCCCCAATCGGGAAAGAGGTGATCACCAAAATCGAATGCCCTTGAAAGTAGTGCTTGAGTTTGCGAGAAGCGAGCAAGACAACATACAATAGTTTTTGTACCTGCGGGTAGTGCGCCTTGGATCCCCCCAACACCTCACTGATGAAATAGACCGGTCGCTGGACCTTCTGGAAGTGCCCTTCTTCCTTCCGCTCTACTACGATTGCGACGCTGATTACATGAGTCGTGGCTGCGATGTAAAGCAAAAGGGGTTCTTCGGGCATTTGTGGGACCAGCACCGGTGGAGAAGATAGGAATGTCTTGAGTTCCTCGAAAGCCTGCTGTGCCTCGGGCATCCATTGAAAGTTACCCTGCTTCTTCAGAAGTTTGAAAAAAGGCATTCCCCGTGATCCTAGCCGAGAGATGAACCTGCCAAGTGCCACCATGTATCCCGTGAGCTTCTGGATGTCCTTCTGGCTAGTCGGAGGCTTCATCTTGAGAATTGCACTGATTTTCTCTGGGTTCGACTCAATGCCCCGCTGCGACACAATGAATCCGAGCAGTTTTCCTGAGGGAACCCTGAAGACACACTTTTCTGGGTTAAGCTTCATCTTGTAAGCTCTTAAACTTTCAAATGTCTCGGCCAAGTTGGATATGAGGTCCTCCCTAGCACGAGACTTGACAACGACATCGTCGACGTATGCCTCTACGTTGCATCCGATTTGAGTGTGAAAACACCGCTGTATCGCGCGCTGATAGGTTGCGCCAGCATTTTTCAAACCGAACGGCATTGTGACGTAGCAAAATGCTCCGAATGGAGTGATGAACGAAGTCTTGATGAAGTTTTCTTCTTTTAGCCTGATCTGGTGATACCCTGAGTAAGTATCCAAAAAGCTTAGAAGCTCGCAACCTGCTGTTGAATCTTCCACTTGGTCAATGCGGGGCAGCCCGAAAGGATCTTTCAAACATGCCTTGTTGAGATCGGTATAATCAACGCACATACGCCAGCTTTTATTCTTTTTGCGAACAAGAATTGGGATCGCCAGCCAGTCGGGATGGTACACTTCTTTTATAAAACCTGCCGCTAATAGCTTTGTGATTTCTTCCCTAATGGCATCCCGGCGGTCTTGAGCAAACCGTCGGAGCCGCTGCTTGATGGGCTTCACCTTCTCGTCCACATTGAGGGAGTGCTCGATCACCTCCCTAGGGACACCGGGCATGTCGGATGGTTTCCATGCAAAGATATCTCGGTTGGCCCGAAGAAAGGTGACGAGCGCGTCTTCCTGTTTGTGGTTGAGTCCTGTCCCAATCAAGGCCGTTTGGACCGAGTTGGACGGGTAGATGATTACCTTCTTGGTCCCCTCGTCAGGCCTCATGCTTGTCTTGGCTTGTTTCTTAGCCGGGACTTCTCCATCTTATTGATGTGCGGCTGCCTGTCGGATTTCCTCCCTTTCGGCTGCTGCTTCCTGCGTTTCTGCCATCTCACAGCTCTCTTTGTCACAAATGAACGACTGGCTGACGTCGCCGCGGATAGAGATAATGCCCTTCGACCCCGGCATCTTCAAGACGAGGTAAGTGTAGTGAGGCACGACCATGAATCTGGCCAGGCCCGGCCTTCCCAAGATGGCATGGTATGCCGTCTGGAAATCAGCTACTTCAAAGTTGAGATACTCCGTGCGGTAATTCTCTTTGGTTCCGAACGTGACTGGAAGAGTGATTTGTCCAAGCGGAACCGAAGAGGTCCCTGGGATTACTCCGTGGAACGGCGACGAGCCCCGCTTTAGCTCCGAGCGGGGAATCTTCATGTCATCAAAAGTTTTGGAGAAGACGACATTGAGTCCACTCCCCCCATCAACCAACACCCTCTTGAGCCTAACGCTGCGAATCACAGGGTCCAGGACAAGAGGATATCTACCTGGGTACGGGATATGGTCTGGATGATCCAAGCGGTCGAAAGTGATCGAGACCTCGGACCATCTGAGGTACTGGGGGGTTGCCAGCATAACTGCATTGATGTCCCGAGCGGTAAGCTTTTGCTTCCGCTTGGACTCGTAAGCAGCCGATCTCCCAAATATGTAATTGAGCTCCCATTCTGTCTTCTAGTACTCACCTTCGTCATCCTCAGGAGGATCTTGCCTTTTCTTTTCTTCATCTCTTGGTTCGCCCTTGGCCGGCCGCTTCTTGGACTCCTTGGCGAACCTTCTCAGAGTGAAGCAATCCTTTGCAGCATGTTTCCCCTTGGGATGGAAAGGGCAAGGTGCCTCCATTACCACATCGTAATCGTCTGTGCGTGGTGCGCGGTGCTAGCCTTGCTCAACTGCCGCTACTAGTTCTTCGGGCTTCCGCTTCCTATCACGCTGTCGGGAGGACTCGGCGTGATCCTTCCTGTCCTTATGCCGTGTACGATCGTCTTGCCACTCAGCCAAAGCGTCTGAGGCGTTTGCGTAGCGATCTGCTAGCTCGAACATCTCTCTTACAGACGTCGGCGGCTTCCGGGACATTTTCTTGATCAAGTCTGGGTCGTTGACGCCCTTTTGGAATGCCGCTATGACTGTAGCTTCGGAAATATCCCTGATCGTATTCTTCTTTTGCATAAATCGCCGGATAAATTCGAAGTGCCCCTCTTACGGTGGAGTTGATCTGAGGTTCCATTGAGTTCGAATTCGCTCGTAAGTGCCCTGGAAGTTGGTGATGAACTGCTCACACAGATCTCCCCAGGAATCTATAGAATTCGCTGGAAGTCTAGTGAGCCAAGCTTGAGCCAAAGGAGTAAGCATGACCGGCAAATAATTAGCCATAACATTATGATCGTCTCCTGCCGCCATGATCGCCAGAGAATAAACTTGCAACCAAGCTTCTGGATCTCTTTCTCCGTCAAATTTAGTGATGCCTTTAGGGTTGAATCCTTCTGGCCAAACCACTCGGCGAAGCCGGGATGTGAAGGCTCAAATGCCCTCGATAGGCACGGCACTGCGCCGCCGCGGGGAACACTGAGGAGGTGATCTGGACCTACGGTCTTCACTGTCGCCCTTGTCATGATGTTCACGACCTCTGTGGTCGCCTCGGTTGTCGTGGCGGATGCCAAAACGCTCGTAGTCATCCTTTTGTCTGCGACGCTCTTCGTCCTCCCGATCGCGTCGCCGGGCAATTAAGTCGGCACGGAGATCGCGGCTAATGCTTCGCCGAGCATCATCTCCTCGCCGGAGCTCGCGCCTGATCCGGCTGCGAGCGGTATTGGTACTAGCAGCCTGTGAGTTGACCACACGAGTGCGGGAATCTCCTTTTCCCTCTGGCTCCCCCCGATGTTGTTGGATAGCCGCCGCCGTCACCATGGCTTGTACTTGGGCCACGATCGGCGTAGCCGGGCTGTTGGACCCAAGCATTGGTCCCAGCGTGTCGAGGAGCGTCTTAGAAGCGACGATATTCTACTGAGGAGTATGAAAAACCGACTAATTCCCCATCTTCATCTGCAAAATTTCTTCATTAACGTTGCGGCCTCTGTTCTGAAGAGACTTTGTGCGGCCTTCTTGACGAAGGCGCTCTTCTTCTGTAGCGATCATAGCATCCTTCTGCTGTTGGGATTCAGTTCGCGGATCTTCGATGACGAAGACGCCACGAAAGCCTTGAGAACCTTCTGCTGGATCAAATCCGAGTGGTTTTCGGACTCCCTCGACCACTCGGGACTCGTCATTGGCCAGTTCTTGCTCAACATGGGGGACAGATTTCTGGCTTATCGTCGAGGGACAGATGGCCTTACCTGACCCCGATCCGTGAAGCTGGCTGGCTAAGAGAGGAGCAGAATCGCTTCCAGATTGGATTTGATCCGAATCCGAAAGAGCGAGTTGGCCAAAATCATCGATGATGAATTCCAGGCTTCCGAAGCGAAACGCCTGGGTCGGAGCGAAGATGGCCAAGTCATTGTTGAAGATCGCCATCAAGCTTGCTACGATTGATCTTAGCGCAGCCTCTACCTGGCACGCCAATTGTCGACGTTTGTTGTCAGCAATAAAGAAAAGGGGGCTAGGTGCTGGATCCAAACTTGATGGTAGCACAAGAACACCAGATGTATACAGGTTCAGGCTCTCATGATGGAGATAATACCCCAGTCCTGTGCTCTGGAATTATATGTGGCTAGTTATTCGCTAATGAGATTGTATGTTTCATGTTCCCCCGCCCCTCCCTTTATATAGTAGAGGAGGGCGGTTACAAAGGAGAATCCCACTCGGATACGAGGTAGGGATCATGTCTTCTATATCTATCTGTTTTGGCAACAGTTTGGATTACAACCGTATCCTGCCTAATCCGGTTCAATTACTATCTCCAGGGCTTCCTTATTGGACACGCCTTGGCCTCCCGGATAGTTCCTTCCGTTCCGTAGTCGGCCCGACCCATCCCCATCTGGTTGGGCCTCTTTTAGCTCACCGTCCAGATACCTGGATGTATATGTCCCACACCACCAGATCGAGATATTGAATTTATTATTGAGTTGGTGTCTAGCCGCAATAGCGAAGAGACCCCTACCGATGAATTAGTGGAAATAAAGAAGTAGATTGAAGAGCTACTAGAAAAGGATTTATGAGACTAAGTGGATCGCCATGGGGAGTGCCTGTACTGTTCATTTGAAAGAAAGATGGGCTGAATTTATCAAAATAAAGAATAAGTATCCGTTACTGAGGATTGATAATTTGTTTGATCAGTTGAGAGAAGCTAAAGTTTTTTCCAAGATAGATTTTCGATCAGGATACTATCAATTGAAGATTTATGCTGAGGATGTCTGTAAGACTGCATTTTCTATACGATATGGACATTATGAGTTTACAGTCATGTCTTTTGGATTGATTAATGCTCCTGCATATTTCATGAATATGATGAATAAGGTCTTTAGTGAAATATTTTGATAAATTCGTTGTAATGTTTATAAATGATATTCTTGTATACTCCAAGTCAGAAAAAGAGCGTGTAGAGCATTTGACCTTTGTCGAAGGTTAGTGATCGATAACAAATTTATGCTTCGGGTACCTTCGAGATTCGTAGTGTTAAACACACAATCGAGGGAGCATGATATAGATAGGTTCGGGCCTCGTGATTGAGTAACACCCTACTCCTGTGTGGATAAAGTATGAGCTCAATGAACATATTACAGAACGAGATGACTAGCCCTAATTACAATGAGTTTGGGGGTGGCTAGGCTATGACTGATAGATGTTTTGCTCGGAGATCTTCTCGTGTGTCTAGCTCCGGATGGCTGTAGCTTGAGAGTTGCTCCCCTTTGACGACGTCTACCCTTGCCCTTTATATAGTGGTTGGAATACCGGGTCGTAGTTGATGAGGAGTCTATCGTCGTTATGATCTTCGTGTCGTATCTAAACTTCCATAACTGTCGGGCGTATCCGAGTAGGTTTCTTTGTATCGGGAACACGATCGAGTCCTACCCTACGTGAGGATATCCCTTTTCGCGTATATCTTATCCCATCGGACTGGGCCCGAGATATCCGGAGTTTCCAAATGCTTGTAGTAACATATATGGTGTGATTCTTGAGTTTATGGCATACATACATATCCCATATTTAGATATTCGACAGTAGCCCCCGAACTCTACTTAGTGGAGGGTCCGTTTAAGCGCTTGGTCGATTACTACCAAACTCGGTTTGGTCGAGTAATGCCTCTCCTGCTTGTGGTCGAATGATTCGAGCAAGTTGGGAATTACTAAGTATTGAGTGGAATATGCTGGGTCGAGAACCCTACTGTCAGTCCACCTCAAATGCGTTTACGCAACACATGCCAATGCCCACTTCATTGCATGAGTAGAACCACACAGGTTGCTACCCCCAATTCCATCTCATGACATCATCGCATTATTCCAAAATGCGTTCCACATTTGTTTAGTCAATATTCTTTTGCAATTTGAAAGTCATTCAGCATATACAAGCAGGCTAAGCAACTAATCACGGTGTAGCCTCCCGTGTTGGCATTATAATAGCAACCAACTCAATTTAATATCTTAGGGTGACAAGGATTTCAGGGCATACAAATAATATTAACAAGGTGGCATAAACAAGGTAGGTGTATTATCTATTTTACCCAAAATTATTCAGTGTCGTTTTTAATCAACATAGCATGCATAATTTGAATCGAAATACATTTGAAAATCTAGGGGCAACATGGTCAAATCATGACTTGCCTTCGAAAAGTGGTTGGTCTTGTTCCAAAGCTTGAAATGGATCCCCGAACTCCTCCCCGACAGCTTCCGGTAATTCGGAGTCTACTCGTATCAAGCAAACATACAATAAATACTCAATACAGACAACAAGATTAACTCTAAAAATAAAATAAAATTCACTAATAAATAGTTCACATTTTTACAAATTTTTAGGAATTGGAATCGCTCAAATCGGAGCTAAGATGCAAAAGTTATAGCGTTTATAAGTTTTGGCAATTCTAATAAAAGAAAAACCGAATTAATCCATTTATTTTCCTACTGGAAATCCCGGTTAATTCTCTCGGCTTGACACGTGTCAGCACAGGAGTGAGCCACATCGCTTCGGTCACTAACCTGTGGGCCCCTCGGGTGACGTCATGCTGACATCGGCACACCCGGCTCTCATCTGACTGACAAGTGGGCCCGGCTGCACAGTGCACGGTCCGCACAGTAACTGACACGTGGCGCGCATCCGCTGGTCCACGCGGACACATATTTTCCCGGCCGTTGGATTTAAATCCAATGGTCGGTATACGGCAACGGCTGTTCCTCCGCACGGCTACGTGGCACTATCCCGACCGCACGTTCGAATTTCAACTGTCGGATCATGCCTCGGCGGCTGCTAGGGTTTTTGGACGGCTACGTGGCAAGATTTCAGCCACTGATCTAAGATCCGATGGCCATTATCAAGCACGTCGAGGATGGCTACGTGGCGCTACAGTGGTTGTAGGATTAAGGATCTACGGCCATTTTCAACGCATCCAAACGCAGCTATGTGGACTCACTAGCGCGGTTGGATGAAGATCCAACGGCGGAAGTTACCCGAGCGATACCCTATTCACCGAACCTATGTGGCTTAATCCGAGCCGAACATCTAAGATCTAACGGTGAAGATCTACCACTATCGGTCTACGTGATGCAATCGGCACCGTTGAGACGAGATCTAACGGCCATTATCATCGCATCCACATGATGGCTACGTGGACTTCTCAGAGCCACACGATGACGATCTACCGGCCATTTTCAAACGCACGCGTTACGACTACGCAGCGCTATGGTGGCAGTCAGATCAAGATCCTACGGTCGGGGATCTCCGAGGCTATCTTGAGTCTAAGCGCTCTGAAGGGAAGACGTGGTGATACCTCGTCGTTCGATGGAATCGGCGGTCACGGTGAACTGCGATGCTTGAAGAAGAGGCGGCGGTGCTTGTCGCCGGAGCTGAGGAAGATGAAGTAGTCTACGGCGTTTCCGGGCGTCTCCGATCGAAAGAAGTGGTCCACTTGGCGCTTCTTGGCACGGCGAACTCGGGACTAGTCTTGGTTGCGGCGGAGAGCGACGGCCGGCAGTGGAAAGTGAGGAAAACCGAGGTGGCAGCTGGGCAAACTCCGGTGAGCTACTGAGAGGGCTACGGGACACGGCTGAGAGTGGGCGAACGGACAGGAGATGCGGGGCGAGGAGACCGGTTAAATGCGTTGTAGCATGGTCGTTGAGGTGCCTTGGAAAACGCGCAAATCCCCTGACAAATCTCGGCAGCCAACCCCAACGGCGGTGCCATTATTCACCCCTCCCGTGCGGCGTCTCGGGCGTCCGTCGGTCAGTGATTCGACGACCCGGCGGCGGCGGTGCAGGGCTATAAAGACCGCAACCGTCGATTGCCATCCAACGGACGGATGGGCGACGGTTTGATTGCCGCCGCGACATGGCGCCAATCTGGTGGCCGGGTTACTACGTTAAAGCGGTCCTCGCGATTAAGCGGCGGCTAAACCGCATCTGTCAGATGAAGATCAAGATGGCCGGGCAGGCGCTAGGGTTCTAGTCGAGCATACGCGCATGTGTTGGGCTCACCAAAGACAGATAGCGAGGTGTTTTCCGACTTTTAAAATTTAAATTAATTCTAGAAAATCAAAGTAATTAATTAGGGCACTAAAATACCCAAAATTTCTAGAAAAATTCCAGAAAATATTTCAAGGCATTTAGAGCTTAAATAAAATATTTTTATTTATTTTTGATAACTACCTTTCTGAAATTTAATTATTCAAGAGAAGGATAATTTAAATTAATTTCAATTAAATCCAAATAAATCCCAAAAATTCACAAAAATTCAAATATCTCCAAAAATTTAAATTAGGCCAAATTTTGGGACGTTACAACCATCTTAGATGGTTCTACCGGGTCTAGGAGCACTATCTTGATACCTCCGCAGGTCTTCTTGTCCTTTTTGCCGTCGTCGACTGGGTCGCTGGCGGCACTGTTGGACGTGGAAGCCTGATCACCGCCTCTGGATTTTTGGCGCTTAGCTTTCTCATCACCAGCACTGGCTACCGATCTGTAGAGATGCTCGGCCATCTCTAGGCTCTTCTTGTCACATCTTACCGCAGCGCGCTGGTCTCCCTTGATCATGAGGAATCCCTTTGGCGCTAGCATCTTGACGGTTTGATACATATAGTACACCACTGCTATGAATTTGGCTAGCATTGGGCGGCCTAGGACCACGTTATAGGCAGTCTCAAAATCCGCTACGTTGAAGAGAATCCTTTCGATGCGGAAATTGTCTGGCGTGCCAAATGTGACTGGCAGCTCGATCTGGCCCAGCGGGGTCAAGGATGAGAGCGGAGTTATGCCATGGAACGGCTTGGCTCTGGCTTTTATTTCTATTTAGAAAATTCCCATATTCTCCAGTGTCTTTGCAAAGATGAGGTTCAACGAGCTGCCTCCATCCACTAGGGTTCAAGCGACCTTGATGTTCACGATGGTGGGCTTGACTACTACAAGGTATCGCCCTGAATGTGGGACCGTCGACGGGTGATCCAACTGGTCGAAGGTGATTGGTACCTTTGACCACTTAAGGAATCGAGGGGGAGCTGGTATGGCCAAGTTGACCTCTCTTTCGACTACCTTGTACTGTCTCTTGGACTTGTACATGGCAGATCCCCCAAAGATATGTACTAGCTTGTGATCAGCCCCACAGTACTCAGGCTCATCGTCCTCGGGCTTCTCCTTACCCTTTTCGATCTCGCGCTCGGCGAGGATGGCCTTGAGCTTCTCTTGGACTTTTTTGCTGATCACCTAGCACTCATCAAAGTCATTTTTGTCCGTATGATGGATGGGGTAGTACTTGTTCCCTCCATGACTCCAGCCCGTGTTGTTGCCTAGGTTGCATGCTTTGCCCCTTTCGACCGCGGCTACCATGGAGTCACCTTTGTGCTTCTCCCCATAGCTCTTATTCTTCTTTGCCCTTCCTTGCACAACTCGGGCTTGTTGTTGCCAGGCTTGGGGTTGTCAAGATGGTCTCAGGCCTCGACACGTATGGCGTATTTGTCTGCTAGCTCGAAGAGCTCCTTGGTGGTTCTGATCTTTCGGGTGGCGAGCTTCCCTTTCAGATCTCCATCCTTGACCCTGTTCTTGAAGGCCACAATTATCACCTCGTCCGAGATGTCAGGGATCAGGTTTCGCTTGTCACTAAAGTAACGGATGAAGCTGTGCAACGACTCTCCTGGCTTCTGTACCACCCGATGCAAGTCGCTGCGTGTTTCAAGGCATTCATACGTACCTTGAAAGTTAGCGATGAACTAGGCCCGCAACTCTACCCATGACGATATCAACTGTGGTGGGAGGTTGAGTAACCAAGACCTTGCCACTCCATCGAGGGTGGTGAGTAGGTAATTGGCCATCACCTTCTCGTTTTCCCCAGTTGCTCTCATGACCGTAGTATAAATCTGCAGCCATTTGATGGGGTTAATCTTCCCTGAGTACTTTTTGATCGGACCAGGCTTGAACTTGTCCGGCCATCTGACTATGCACAGTATGGGAGTAAACGCTTTGTGCCCCTCATCGACATCTTCAGGGGTCGTTTGTCGCTGCCATCTGTACGCATCTTGCCAAGGGGGGAGCCTATGTCAAGGCGGCGAGCGGCCCCTCAAGGGCGAAGATTCACTGTACTGAGATCGGCCTCTTGAGGATGTGGACTCATTTTCCTGCCTTTCACGGTCTTCGCGGTCCTATTCTTCCCTTCGATCTCATAAGACATCTACGAATCTCGTCGATTGTGTGGGATTCGGTCTCGAAGATCTCCAATGTATTTCTAGCGGGGGTTAGAATGGACTATTCTAGAATTATGATGGTTAGAGCTAGCCACCGCTGATCTCACTACCCAACGATTATCGTGAGATAGTCCCGGCAACTGGCTTCGGGTGCCTTGTTGGCTAGGATGTCCGAACCATCGGTTGGCGGCTCGAGCAGTCTGGGCTTATGCTGCATTGAGTAGCGTTCTCATCTAGTCGAACACCAGCGTCATCGGGTTGGTCGAATCCAATGGCAGAAGAGACCTTAGCAGCATATGAGCACACTGAACATTGGCCTTAGGAGTACTGAAGATGTCACTGTGGTGGCTCTGATGAGATGTTGTTCCTAGGATGTGGTCGGGTCGCCATTGTGTTCATGCTGCTAAAAAGTCTGCTGTCTCTGAAAACCTAGCACCTGCGGATGAGGCGTTGCTGGATTATCAAGGTTAAGGTGCTTTGACAGTTTGGTTGCGATCCCTATAGTGTCTACGGTGGTTGGATCGTGGCGATGGTCTGTCGTGCCAGGAGCAACGACATCTACGGCTGCTTGCGCTGAGGTAGCTGCTGCCATGGGATTTTTGGGTGTGCCTGGACGGATGTGGTGCTCCTAGCCGCCCATGGCTTCTGTTCCCGGACCCCTCTCTTGGGAACTTCCAGCAATAGCACCATTGTTGGCCCTAGCCATGAACAACTGTCGATCTGTTCTACTACTACACTGACTGCACGCACTTGAGAATGCTGGGCTCCATTGGGTCAAATTCTATGAAGTACACTTCTTGGCAGGGTCCTCTGAACAGGACTCGATAAAGCCGATGTGCTCATGATTTCCAAATGACCCCCATCGGTACAGTATGGTTCCAAAGGTGATCTCAGATCTTACTGGCAGAGCTTGGTGGATATCAGGAATTCTGGTCTGGATGCGCAACAAAGACATGTTTGATTTGCAAAAATAGCTGAAGGCCCCTACCTGGCGCGCCAGCTATTGAAGGTTAGTGATCGACAACAAATTTATACTTGGGGTACCTTCGAGATGCGCAGAGTCAAACACACAATTGGGGGAGCACGATATAGATAGATTCGGGCCTTGTGATCGAGTAACACCATACTCCTATGTGGATGAAGTATGCGATCGATGAACAGATTACAGAACGAGATGACTAGCCCTGATTACAATGTGTTTGGGGGTGCCTAGGCTATGACTAATAAATGTTCTGCTCGGAGATCTTCTTGTGTGTCTAGTTCCATATGGTTGTAGCTTGAGAGTTGCTCCCCTTTGACGACGTCTACCCTTGCCCTTTATATAGTGGTTGGAGTACCGGATCATAGTCGATGAGGAGTCTATCACCGTTATGATCTTCATGCCATATCTAAACTTCCATAACTATCGGGCATATCCAAGTAGGTTTCCTTGTATCAGGAACACGATCGAGTCCTACCCTACGTGGGGATATCCCTTCTCGCGTATATCTTATCCTATCGGACTGGGCTTGAGATATCCGGAGTTTCCAAATGCTTGTAGTAACATATATGGTGTGATTCTTGAGTTTATAGTGTACTTCCATATCCTATATTTAGATATTCGACAAGCTTAGCTCTTGAAAAGCTTCGAGTGCAACAACTATATACCAAGTTCAGCAAATGTGGTTTTTGAAAAAAGGAATTTGAGTTCATTGGTCATGTGATGACTGCTAAATGAGTTACCGTTGACCTAAGTAAATTTGAAGTAGTGCTACATGGGGACCAACCGAGGTTAGTTACCCAGATTCGTAGTTTTCTAGGAATGACGTGATATTACCATCGATTTATCGAAGGAATTTCGACAATTGCTAGGCCATTTACGTAGTTGTTGAAGAAGAAAAAGAAGTTTGCATAGTCACTAGATTGTGAGAAAGAGTTTCTATAAATTAAAGAAGGGTTTCTAGAAAACACCAACGCTAGTGTTGTTGGATATTGAGAGTAGCTGTGATATCTTTTGTGATGCTTCTAGATAAGGACTTGGATGTGTGTTGATGCATAAAGGCAAGGTTGTTGCATATGCGTCAAGGCAATTGAGACCGTATGAGGAGAATTATCTTACATAGGATTTGGAATTAGCTGTTGTAGTATATGCTTTTAAGTTGTGGTGTTATTATCTCATTGGAAATCATTGTGAGATATATATGAACCACAATAGTTTGAAGTATATCTTTACTTAGTCAGATCTCCATATGAGATAGGGAAGATGGTTAGAATTAATAAAGGATTATAATGTGAGAATTCACTATCATCCTAGAAAAGCTAATGTGGTAGCAGATGCTTTAGGTCATAAGGAATTTTAGAAATTGAAATTGGAAGTGGTTCCAAAAGGATACCAAGCTACTTTAGAAGTAAAGCCGATTTTAGAGGATCGGATCCAAAGTTAGAACGATGATGAAAAGATCAAAAGAATTAATTCTAAAATGGATGAAGGTAAAGCTAAAGATTTTACTTTGGACAATCAAGGTACTCTATGATTCAATTGTCAAATTTATGTACTGAATCAAAAGAAGTTGAAGTAATTGATCCTTGAGAAAGCTCATGATTCTAAGTATTCGATTCATCTAAGAAGTGATAAGATGTATTAGGATCTCAAAGAGAGGTTTTAGTGGTCTAGTATGAACTGTGAAGTTGCCGAACATGTTGCTTTGTGTAATATGACTCAAAGAGTAAAGGCAATGCATCAAAGGCCAGCTGGTTTGTTATAACCGTTGAAAATTCCTGAGTGGAAATGGGAAGAAATCGGTATGGATTTTATTACTGGTTTACTTAAAACTCAAAGTAGATATGATTCTATATGGGTCATCGTGGATCACTTTGATGCGCACTAGGTCGGCACGATCTTCTGATGAGAACGATATGTCGGTTTGATAGCGCACGAAGTAGATGGATCGGCTACTAACCACGAGATCGATAACCAAGCAATCGCATAGCGTCACCACACGAGGCGATCAACCGAATCAAAGACTCGATCGATCCTTGTACTGCTGCAACCGAGAACAAGCAAGAACAAGGTGAGAGCAATTCCAATCTAATAATCTCAAAGATACAAAGGTGAGGTTACTGTTTTCAAATCACGGGTGGTCTAGTCGACACACGCGAACACGAGGAGGGACGCACAAGGGGTCTACCAAAACACAACAAAACCTAAGCGTAAAAGAATGGTGGCGGCCACATATATAGCGGCGGCCAGGAGGAGTTGGGCAGCCAAAATAGCGGTGGCCACCAAAACCCTAAGATACATGGGCCATAGGCCCAAAAGTGAGGTGATACAGCACCCTGAATTTCTAGCCCGTGACATTGTTCCGTATTTTCCTGTCGTTTTGGAGTGAATTTGGAAGTGAGGCTGGATCCATTGGAAAGCTTATCTCCTAAGCTTTCAAACGGGTGGTCGCACGCTGAAAACGGAGACCGGGAGCCCATGTTATGCCCATTTGAAGTTGGCATGCTGCTGGATGGCCGAACCGGGCTTTTTGGCATCTTGGGCTTCCATATGGGCCTTCCTTGACGTGTGGGCTGTTCTCGGGGTGTGTGCTTGAGGCCCTTGTCTATTGATGTGGGCTTGAATAGCTGAGCTTTTGGATTAAGGCCTCTCGGCGATGAAGTTGCTGCAGCGTCGATCATTTGTGACGAAGATGGAGCAGCGTCGGTAGTCATTGGAGAAGCTGGAGAGGAAGGAGGGGCAGCGGTCACGCTGGTCGTATCCACGTTGGTGATGTCCTCATCATCCTCCCCTTCTTGAATTGGAGTCGTCCTCGACTCCTCATGATCCTGCAAAAGGTTAGTGGCAACAGGAGGCAAGGAAACAGATGTCTGCAAAGCAATATCATGTGAGGAAACAATCTTATTTAAAAGAATTACTTTCTTGAACATTGGTTTAGATTGTTGTACACCATTAACAAGTTTGTCATCCTCATGTTCTTTACCATTAGTTCTTTTTGCATTAATTTTGGCTAGCTCAGCAGGACTCATTGGATTCAAAACCATTTTCTTTCCATTAAACTTGAAAGTATATTGATTGGTTCTACCATAGTGAATAGCATCAACATCATATAACCAAGGTCTACCTAATAAAAGTGAACATAATTCCATAGGTATGACATCACAACAAACATGATCATGGTATGAACCAATGGAGACAGGAACTTGCACAGTTTGTGTTACCTAAACCTTACCAATTGAGTTGAACCATTCCATTGAGTAAGGTTGCTGAAGTGGAGTCGTGGTCAAGCCAAGTTTCTCGACCATGTGTAGACTTGCGAGGTTGCTACAGTTTCCTCCATCAATGATGACGTGTACCGCGCGTTCTTGCACAATAAACTTAGTTTGGAATAAGTTGTTGCGTTGAGTTTCATTGGCATGCTCCACTGGTGCACTAAGTAGGCGATAAGACATGAGGCTCATGTAGTTGTCCGTCATTGCAGCACTCAGGTGCACACCATCTTGATCATTCTTGCCTACAGGGTTAGTCGCAGGAATAGCAAGCACATTCTTATCGTTACATATTGAAATACACTTACTATCCTTCTTCTTAGATTGTGTAGGTTTGACTTCTTTCTTGATAGTTCCTTCTCATTCTTGGTGAAGGATAGTCCCATGCTCGACCTTTTCATTTTTTAATTCTCCATTTCGCCATTTCTCCATGAACTCATTGTGTTTTTTTCTTTCAATTTCTTCTCTTTTCTCAAACTTATGATTAAGTTTCCGCATATATTTCTTTGTTCCTGGCAGAATGCTTGGATCATCCTCGAAGTATAGATCATCGTTTTTTCATGGACCTGCCATTATTAGTGGTAGACAAGAAAAATACACGCAAAAATGTATATTCCTATCTACTAATATGTGGACAGTGGAGGATCTCACACGCTCAAGCTCACACCAAGTTCTTACCAGTTCTTACCCATGACTTTTCAAGGTTCAATCGAGGATGATGGTAATCTGCACTTTCGGGGTGACAAAGCGATTGCAAGGTGCTTCTCCTGTGGTTAATAGTAGGTGGAGCTTGGATATGTATAATATGTAGCAAAGGATATACTAGAACCACACTAGCCAAAACAAGTTGAAAGAACGTTCAACGACGGTACTTTGCTGGTCCTAGGCTAGACCGTACTAGAGACGCGAGCCTGGACACCAATGAAGTCACAGAAATAGCAACCAGAATGACCACAGCACACAAGCAAATAGGTAGGGCTTCTTTTTCCACCTTTTAGTGCGGCTCTTTTATATGCACTTGCCTTTTTTTTAATTTTTCTTCCTTCTATATCAACAAGTGGCACATGTGATGAATTACAACTCAAACTTTTTTTCCTGCTGCAAACAGATCTACTATACAGAAACTTCAAACGCTATTTTTGAGTTTTTATTGGCTTCCAATGCAAAAAAGTATAACTGGAAAGTTGTAGATCTTTTCGAGCTGATCAATTTGCATATATGGAACGTCTATTTTGGATAAGGTAAGCTAGAGATATTGACCCCGAAATACAGACTGCTCAGAAAATCCAGGACGAAAACAGATTCCAATCCGACGGGATTTTGGGCAAGAAGATGGCCTTTCTAGAAAGTTTCACAATCGACAAAGTTGTAGATAATTTCTCAACCTTTCCGGAAAGTACAAGAACAGCAAAATCCGAGTTCGTATGAGGGAGTTATGACCAAAATACCGAACTGGACAGAGGAGGATCCGAATTGGACGTGACGACGCGATGGAGTTCAACTCGGTGATAAGAACGTGACAAGAACTCGAAACTCTAAAGATCAAAACACTAAGACCAGCAACGACACGACGATGCAACGCAAATTCAACAAGAATTAAACTAGGTAGTAATAGTAAAGCCCAAAAGGGGCTCGGATTAGATGAAACACATGACAAACAGAATTTTTTTGTGGCTATTTTCTGGACTCTAGGACGAACAAGAAGAACTAAATAAGGATAAAGGTGTTCTCACCAGGCAACCGTCGCTCTGATACCACTTGATGCGCGCTAGGTCGGCCCGATCTTCTGATGAGAACGATACGTCGGTTTGATAGCACACGAAGTAGATGGATCGGCTACTAACCACGAGATCAGTAACCAAGCAATCGCAACGTCACCACACGAGGCGATCAACCGAATCAAAGACCCGATCGATCCTTGTACCTGCTGCAACCGAGAACAAGCAAGAACAAGGTGAGAGCAATTCCAATCTAATAATCTCAAAGATACAAAGGTGAGGTTCTGTTTCTCGTCACGGGTGGTCTAGTCGACACACGCGAATACGAGGAGGGACGCACAAGGGGTCTACCAAAACACAACAAAACCTAAGCGTAAACGAATGGTGGCGGCCACATATATAGCGGCGGCCAGGAGGAGTTGGGCAGCCAAAACAGCGGTGGCCACCAAAACCCTAAGATACATGGGCCATAGGCCCAAAAGTGAGGTGATGCAGCACCCTGAATTTCTGGCCCGTGACATTGTTCCACATTTTCCTGTCGTTCTGGAGTGAATTTGGAAGTGGGGCTAGATCCATTGGAAAGCTTATCTCCCAAGCTTTCAAACGGGTGGTCGCACGCTGAAAACGGAGTCTGGGAGCCCATGTTATGCCCATTTGAAGTTGGCATGCTGCTGGATGGCCGAACCGGGCTTTCTGGCATCTTGGGCTTCCATATGGGCCTTCCTTGACACGTGGGCTGTTCTCGGGGTGTGTGCTTGAGGCCCTTGTCTATTGATGTGGGCTTGAATAGCTGAGCTTTTGGATTAAGGCCTCTCGGCGATGAAGTTACTGCAGCGTCGATCATTTGTGACGAAGATAGAGCAGCGTCGGTAGTCATTGGAGAAGCCGGAGAGGAAGGAGGGGCAGCGGTCACGCTGGTCATATCCATGTTGGTGATGTCCTCATCACACTTGACCAAAGTTACTCATTTCATACAATTAAGACTACTTGTACTAGAGGCCGTTTAGCAGAGTTATATATATTAAGGACTATTTGTTTGCAATGAGTGCTAGAGGAGATAGTGTTAGATAGAGGTATTCAATTTATCTCGAGGTTCAAGAATAAGCTGCTTAAAGCAATGAGAACTTGTTTGAATTTCATTACAGCTTATCATTCGCAGACAGATAACCAAACTGAAAGAGTTAATTAAATTTTAGAAGATATGTTGAGAACTTGTACTCTAGCTTATGCTACATCATGGGATAAATGTTTTCCATTTGCGGAATTCATTTATAATAACAATTATCCAGCAAGTTTGAAAATGTCACCATTTGAAACTTTATATGGTCATTCCTTTCGTACTCTGTTGAAATGGAATGAGAGAGAAGTGTATCTTGTCTTTGGACCTGAAATTCTTAAGGAAGTCGAAGTGCGGATTGCCATGATCAAAGAAAGATTAAAGGTAGCTCAGTTAAGGCAAAAGAGTTATGCTGATAATTGCCGAAGAGAGTTGAGTTTTGAGCCTGAGGATTTCATATATTTCAAAGTTACCCTCTTGAGGGAGTCAAAAGGTTTTATGCCAAAGAAAATCTTGCATCAAGATATCTTGGTCCATTCAAAATCTTAAGTTGTGGAGGAGAAGTTGGTTATCAATTGGAGTTGCCTCAGTTGTTGGAAGGTGTGCATGATGTGTTTCATATCTCTCAGCTTAAGAAGTGTCTTTGAGTGCCAACAGAGCAGATGTCGTTGGAATCAATTTAGTTGCAAGAAGATTTGACTTATAAGGAGCAACCAATTAAGATTTTGGATGTCATTGATCATAAGACTAGAAGCAAGTTAGTTTGTTTCTGCCGAGTGTAGTGCAGTAACTATTTAGAAAGCGAAGTAACTTAGGAGCGTGAAAAAGATCTGAGAGTAGAGATTTTGTTATGGGGAGGTTTATAACATCCCAATTTTTAAGAGTTTATATAAACTATTATCAAAAATATTTTATTTAGATTCTAAATGTCTCAAAGTAATTTTCAAAATTTTTCTAGAATGTTTTGCTATTTATTTGAAATTATATGAATTTTTGGATTTAAATTTATTAAAAAATGATTTTTATTCAGGTTTAGGTCTTGGGTCGAAATTGAGCCAGCCAGTTCCTATTCCACATTGTTTAGCCCCATGCTATAGTCCACCTCGGCCTGGTTCTTCTATCGCTTAGTCTACTCGGTCCGACTCGGCTCAATTCAAGTTAGTGTCGGTGCCAGCGCCATCCCTGAGTTCGTCGCCACCCTACTATTGCCTCCATTTTGAGCTCAGTTGATGCCCGATTACTAAGGCTATAAACGTTGTTGACCCCATCATGAGATCCCGTGTCGGGCCCCGAATTTGCAAATCCAAACCCTTTGTGTATTCTGCACTAGTCCAGGATCGCGCTAGTGCACACAGGCTAAACAGGGTTAAAGTACCACAAACACATACAGCGGAATAACAAATAAGTACTTCAAACATGTATATAAACGAGTTGTACGACCTTATGGTCCCTTACAATAGTTTGCCACGCAGGGCTTACAATAATCAAAGTAAATAGAGTTCAACAGCGGTATAATAAACGTCGCGATGATCCATCTTTGGCCACAGGCACCCTGACGAGGCTTGCTCCCTAATTCTCCGGCTCATCAACAAACTCCTCCTCCCATATAGGCGTAGACTCCTCCTCTGGTAAATTTTTGTCCGCAAGGGTGAGTACACACCGTACTCAACAAGTCATGCACAGAATGCAGTTCTACTACTACATTTACAAAGGAATGGCTCAATTGGTTATTTTGCATTGCTTCAATATTTTAACATACTTTCTATTTAGATATAAAGCAACAAAACCATAATAATATATTAAGTTTCTCAATTGTTTTTCCACATAATTTTGGACAGTCCTTAATCAATTTCACCATCAACCCTGGCACACAGCCTTTCATTCCCCATTTTATTTTCAAAAATCTACCCCTTGACTGTAATCCCCGAGCAATGTTCAATACCGTGAACATGGCTATTCGAATAGTTTGTACACTCTGCAGAGGTTATACACTTTACCCACACGATATAGTGAAACACCACTTAGGTGAATAACCATAACAAAGTTTTTCCGAAACTTCCATCCTCGCACGTGTACCTCCCGATATAGTTCCCACTGTCCCTTCTCTCTCACAGAGCAGAAGTACAGGGCCAACACATACCGTTGAAGAGATGTAAGACCGCAATGGTAAACACTACACCTGTAAGGACCCGAATTCACCAATTCGAATCCACTGTGTTTTGCCGCACTAGTCCCAGGATCAATGCTAGTGCACACAGCTTAACATCGGTAAGCATCACATCATACACAACGATAAAAATAATAAGACTTCATTTATTTAATATAACTAGTGTATGATCTTATGATCACTTACATTATTCAGCCACATGGGCTAGATTGAAAGTAAACTTGGACAAATGCAGCGGAAAAGTAGCAAAAGACGTAGATGTCCCATCAGCACACCACAGGCGACTGACAAGGCTTGGCCTAGTGACTCGTATCCACCTGGAAATCCTCCTCCAACACGGGCGATGATTCCTACACTGTTTTTTGTTGTTGATGGCAAGGGTGAGTACAAAAGCACTCAACAAGTTGTGCACAGAATGCATTTCTACCATAACTATATGCAAGGCTTATTCCAAAGAATGGCTAGGGGTTTATTTGCAATAAAGCAGCATTTATAAACACGTACATTACAAAGATTGAAAAGACAGTAAAACAAATAATAGCGATAAATAGATTCAATGATTCTCGAGTAAAACAAGTTTCCATCCTAAGTCAAGTTTCATCATCCACATGGCATCCTGCCATCCCATTTAGTTGTCCATTTAATTAACTACCCCTTGACTGTAATTCGAGCATTGCTCAATACCGTGAGCACGGCTATCCGAATAGTTTGTACACTCTGCAGAGGTTATGCACTTTACCCACACGATACAACCATGCACCACACAAGCGAATGATCATAACAAAGCCTTTACAATGCACCATCTTAACCCAGTACTACCCGTTGAGGTTTCAACACTGAAGGGTTACACCACCACAATAGGGCCCCCCTCTTACGCCATGTGAGTTTCCTCCGTACACGCGGACTCACACCACAACGATAGTACTCAAGCTAAGACTTTGCAAATTAGTTAGCTAGCCTGCCCCATAACAGACATGTGGTTGCATGATTGACTCAGGTCAAAGGCTCGCAAGGTTAAGTCCTTAAGATTGATCAAAGAAAGACTTGTACATACCCTCTGCCCATCGGGCCCACCCTAGCACACTTGCCACTTGCTTCAATCTAAATGATTACCAACCCCAGTTGATTACCAAGCACCACGTGCTATCCACAAATCAACATCGTTGCGTGACCTCCCCGTCACAACAACTCAATATCTTTGTGCGACCACACAAGACACACAAGTTAATATCATTGTTCCATATTCCATTAGTCAAGATTAATAATCAATGATTCATATACATGTGATGACGTGGCATGGCTAAGCAACTCTATTTCGTTCTAACCATCCCATGTTGATTTCATGTTTAACCAACTATAGTAAACCAACCTAAGGTGACAAGTGGATCATGGCATACGATTAACAAGGTAGGGTATAATTCAATGGGTATGCTAGCTAAGTCCCAATTTAAATTGAAATCATTTTTAAACATGAAATAATATGCAATAGGGTAAAACAAATTAGCAATTTTGCAAACATGGGTGCAACATGGTCAAAGCACAACTTGCCTTGGTTAAGCTCCTGGTCCTGCTCTGGAAATTGATCTTGTGTTGCGAAATCCTCTTCCGAAGCCTCACACAATTCGACGTCTACGCGAATCAAAAAGAAAATAGCAAATAAATACCAAAAACAGAGAACAAATGAACTTAAAAATTCAAACAAAAACCACCATTAGATAGATCGCAATTTTACAAATTTTTAGAAATTTGAATCACCAAATCAGAGTTCGTATGAGGGAGAATGAGCCCTCGGAAGATTCAAATTCCTGAAAATTCAAAAAATTGGAAAATCAATATTATCCGAATTATTTTTGAAAAGGAAAATCCGATTTATGGCGTCAGCTGACATCAGCCCTGATCTGGACCGATGCGGCCGACACGTGGCGAAATATCCACCACCCAGAACCAATCTAACGGCCACCATTCAATCTAATGACGTGGCGAAACGACAGACACCTGATCTATATCGGATGGTGGATCTTTACCCGAGTTGTTTACTGTTGACCTAATCATGTGGCACGATCCCGGCCGCTTACCTCTGATCGGACGGCGACGAATACCCGAGGCGTTTACTGCTTCCCGAAGCGACGTGGGCGAATCCGGTGCGTGCATGGTCGATCGAACGGCTGGCGATGCTCAATCTCAGCGATGGCGATGCGGCGGCGTGGCTTCACCGGGGTTGAAGAAGACGACGAGCCCGACGGCGATCCGGTGTTCTCCGGCGAGGAAGAAGTGGCGGAACAGCTTCGTCTCGACGCGACAAGTTCGGATCCGGGGTTCACGCGGTGGCAAAAGGTCTCCAACGACAGCAATGGCGCGGCGAAGGCCCTCGGTGCTCCGGCGAGCTTGCGCAACTGCTTCGGGGCGCTACGAGCGGCGGCGCTTGGAGAAAAAGATGCGGCAGCTCACGGGGATCCTCGAGGTACCCGCACCCCTCTATTTAAAGCCTCGGTGTGCACGTAAACTTGGAAATCATGGCGGCGGCGGCGCGAATCTGGACTCCGGCGTCGTCTCGGAGAAGAACTCCCCTCCACCGTGTGATCATGATCGGACGGTCACGAAAGAGACTCAGCGCGGCACGATCCTAACCGATCAACGCATCTAACGGCCGAAAAGGGATAGGGTTTGGATTCAACCCGACAGACGGCGATCGCACGATCAAGATCTGACGGCTGTGAGTGGTTAGGGTTCCACATAGCGCACGGCTTGATGAAGACCGTTGGATGGCGATCCAAGCTGCACGCTGTTCTTCGTGAAGAACGGTGGTTGGGCAATAACAGACTCGATCGGCCAAGCACGAGAATGGGCTTTGGCCGTTCATCGTTCAAGGAATTTCTGGCTTTTTATCTTTTAAAATAATTAAAAAATAATTTGATTTATTTAAGGTAGTAAAAATACCAAGAAAAATCCCAGAAAAATCTCAAAAATGCCTTGAGACATTCTGGACTTAATTAAAATATTTTTGGCAAAACTTTCTTTTAAACTTATCTATTTATAATTAATCCTTAGCGAAAGACATTATACTTTAATTCAAAATAATTCAAATAAATCTCAGAAAATCCAAATAAATCCAGAAAATTCACAAAAAGCACAAATAGTAATAAAACATTATTAATTAAATAAAAAGCCAAAATTTTGGGATGTTACAAACCTCCCCCCCTTAACAGAATCTCGACCCCGAGATTCAGGGCTAACTAGAGAACAGGTTTGGGAATTCAGCCTTCAGGTCCTCTTCACGCTCCTAGGTTGCTTCGCTCTCTGAGTGATTGCTCCACTGAACTCTGCAAAAGCAAGTAGATTTATTTCTGGTCCTGCGCTCCATTACTTCCAGAATCTTAATCGGCTGCTCCTTGTAGGTCAGTTCTTCCTAGGGGTGGGCATTTTTAAACCAAAACCGAATTACCGAACTGAACTGAACCGAATTAACCGATTATTTCGGTTTATTAGCTTTTCGTTCGTTTTTGTTTTGATATAATTAGGTTTTTGGTGTTGGTTCGGTTTTTCGCTTTCAAAACCGAAATAACGAATAATAATAGCACATATACAATACCACTTTTATAATATTCTTCCTAAAACCACTAAATAATTCTCATGTTATAATACATTTATGCATATGTTTAGTATATTCATATGTTCTATTATACTTATATTGTAATGACATATGAATATTGTGTGGGTTTATCATACTACGTGTTGCAATATGAGAAGGACTAAATCTAATCTACCTAGTGTTATTTATATTTGGTTAACCAAAAACCGATTAATCGAACCAAATATTTGGTTAATTGTTCGGTTTTTATTTTGGCCGAGAATTCGGTTTCGGTTTTCAAAAACCGAATTATTTTAAAAACAAAAAAACTGAACCGATTAAACCGAAAAAACCGAATGCCCACCCCTAGTTCTTCCTGCAACTCGATAGCTTCTAACGCGCTCGCTTCTTTGGCACTCTGAGACACTTTTAAGGCTGTGACACATGGAACACATCATGCACACCGCCAATGATCGTGGCAACTCCAATCGACATAACCTCTCCTCGGCGGCTCAGGATTTTAAATGGTCCGACAAACCTAGGTGCAAGCTTTCCTTTGACCTGGAACCTCTTAACACCTTTAAGGGGAGTGACTCGGAGATATAAAAAATCATCGGGCTCAAAGCTCAATTCACGACGACGGTTGTCAGCGTAGCTCTTCTGTCTTGACTGCGCTGTTTTCAGCCTTTCCCTGATCATGGCAACTTGCTCTTCGGCCTCCCTGAGAATCTCAGGCCCAAATACTAAACGCTCTCCCGTTTCATTCCAATTCAACGGGGTACGACAGGCTCAACCATATAGGGCCTCAAATGGTGACATCTGCAAACTAGCCTGGTAGCTATTATTGTAGCTGAATTCTGCATATGGCAAGCATTTATCCTAAGATGTACTGTATGATATCGCACAGGCTCTCAACATATCCTCTAAAATCTGGTTTACTCTTTTCGTCTGGCCATCTGTCTGTGGATGATAAGTGGTGCTAAAATTCAAACGAGTTCCCATCGCTTCATGCAATTTATCCCAAAATCTTGAGGTAAATTGGGTACCTCGATCCGATACAATTTTCTTAGGCACTCCATGCAAACATACAATTCTTGACATGTATAACTCTGCTAATCGATCACCTGAATAGGTTGTCTTCACTGGGATGAAGTGGGCGACTTTTGTCAATCGATCAATGATTACCAATATGGAATCATAACCTCTCTGAGTCTTGGGCAATCCCGCGATAAAATCCATCCCAATCTCCGCCCATTTCCATTCCGGAATCTTCAATGGCTGCAATAGTCCAGCGGGCTTTTGGTGCATCGCTTTTACCCTCTGACACACATCGCACAATGCAACATGTTCTGCCACTTCACGCTTCATACTCAGCCACCAAAATCTCTTTTTAAGGTCTTGATACATCTTGGCACTTCCCGTATGAATGGAATACTTAGAATCATGTGCTTCCTCAAGAATCAATTGCTTAATCTCCTTTTCGTTCGGCACACAAATTCGACCTTTAAACCACAGAGTTCCTTGCTCATCTACGGAGAAATCTTCTGCTAGACCTTCCTCCTTCTTGGACTTGATCTTGCTGATCTTCTCATCCTTACTCTGCTTATCTCTGATTTGATCCTCCAAGGTTGGCTTTACTTCCAAGGCAGCTACAAATCCTTGTGGCACAACCTCTAATTTCAACCTCTGAAAATCTTCACACAACTTCGGTTGATCACTTGCTACCATCGTATTTACACTGTGGCTTTTACGAATGAATTCCAACATTATAATCCTTGATCAATTCCAACTATCTTCTTTGCCTCATATTAAGATCCGACTGAGTGAATATATACTTCAAACTCTTATGATCCGTATATATCTCACATCTATTTCCAATGAGATAATGACGCCATATCTTTAAAGCATGCACTACGGCTGCTAGTGCCAAGTCATGCGTCGGGTAATTCCCTTCATGCGGCCTCAACTGCCTTGATGCGTAGGCCACCACTTTGCCATTCTGCATCAACACACAACCAAGACCCTGCCTCGAGGCGTCACAATAGATATCGAAACTGCTCTGCACATCTGGCAATACCAATACTGGCGCAGATGTTAACCGCTTCTTTAGTTCCTGAAAACTCTTCTCGCACTCTGGCGTCCATGAAAACTTCTCCCCTTTCTTCAACAATTACATGAGAGGTCTCGCAATCGTCGAAAATCCCTCTATGAACCGACGGTAATATCCCGCCATTCCCAGAAAACTACGGATTTGGGTAACTATCTTCGGCTGCTCCCAATGCAACACAGCTTCCACTTTACTTGGATCCACGGTGACTCCTTTAGCGGTCATTACATGGCCAAGGAATTCCACCTTCTCTTTCCAAAAATCACATTTACTAAATTTCGCATATAATTGGTTTTCTTTTAATTTCCCCAACACCATCCTTAAATGTTCAGCGTGCTCTTCTTCCGACTTGGAGTAAACTAGGATGTCATCAATGAATACGACAACAAACTTATCCAAACATTTCATGAATACTTTGTTCATCATATTCATGAAATAAGCTGAGTCAATAGCTAGTACTCACAGATCATATCAGTATGGACCATAACCATGAGGTAAATAAGAATTGAATTCAGAGTACTGCTCGACATGTACCATTATTACAAAAGCTGGGCCCATAGGTCAAATAGCAACAAAGACACTAAACTGGCAAATAAACTTGACAAAGCAAAGTCCAAAACATCTCGGCAAAGGCTGGAGAAAACGCGATCCTAGACGTCTGGTTAATCCTCCTCTTCACAGCCTTCACCGCAGATGTCAAACGGTGGGATGCAGACTCTTGGATAGCTATCTCCGCTCTCCTGATCTTGGTTAGCGAAGAGAGAGACATCTTCTTGCGGATCAGCGACGGCGTCGACATCGGATGTTTCCAGCGCAACGTCCGTGGCGTTTTGGACCTCATATGCCGTGATGTGGTTGATCCTTCCACGCACTGCTGTTTGAGGCGACACTCCTGACTGCACTGGCACCCGATTTCCTCCAGTCACCGGAGCTTTAGCTGGAGTAGTGCCCAAGTTGAAGTGGACTGGGGTAACATTTCCCTTCTTCGGACACTTGTTGGCGAAATGTCCCGCTCATTACAAGAGAAGCATTTCTTGACAACGATCACGACTTCTGAGCGGCGTTGCCATGGCATTGGTGTCTAGAAATTATTTGGCGGGGTGATAGCACTTTGGTGTCGATCTTCGATGAGAAACACACGATCGATTTGGTGGAGGCGACGTTGGCGATCCGACTACACCGTCTGACGACGATGCGCCTTTAGCAATCGCTACACCAACTCCGGAGGGTTATTGATCTTGCCGTTGGCATGATCCTTTGAACACGAGGTTCAATTCCGCATGCAACCAAGAACAAGCAAGAACAAAGGTAAAGGCAATCTGAAATTGCAAATAAAGATGAACGATTGACAAGGTGGGGTTCGAAACAAGGAGCTTCTTAGGCGGCTAATTTGTTGAGCACGTCTGGAAGACTCAAAATAGTAGCAATGGCTAAACTATCAAATAAACAAAACCCAAAAACTAAAGTACGGCGGTAGCAAACTATATATAGATGTAAGTGGCGGCTAGGGAGCAGCTAGGGGCGTGCAGCACCCATGGGGGGGCGGCCAAGGGGTTGCCCTAGCGTTACATGGGCTTTGGGCCCAAAAGAAAGGTGGCGCAGCACCTGGAGTTTCTGGCCCGTGACACTCTTTTGTGATTTTCCGTTGAATCAAGATGAATTTGGCATTGGGGTTGGATCCATTGGAAAGTAGACTCCGAGATCTTTCAAACGTGTACTCATGGGCCTCTAGAAACCTCCGGAATCAAAAGTTATGGTCATTTGAAGTTGATGCTGTCGCGGAGGCCGAACCCACGAATTTGCTGATTCCAAGTCCAACTTGCGCATATGATGATTGTGCTTTATGCTTTAACATTTGGAGGTTCTTCTCCTTGGTTCCTAAGGATAATAAGATCATCACAAGAATTAAATAGCATTCCATTCTGTGAATCATTTGTATAAAAACTTAGGAACGAATTTACCTTATAATTGAGTAGGCGTGTTAACGAGCACGAGTAGTAGGTCCTTGTATAACTGGTTGTGTATGAGGAGAATCACTCGGCGTGGTTGTCTCAATAGGAAGATGTCCTCATCATCCTCCCTTCTTGCATTTGAGTCGTCCTCGACTCAAGCTCTTCCTCTTCTCCCGTATGGTTTCAAATCTGCAATGTTAAAGGTGGGACTAACCCCAAAATCTGCAGCAATTCAAGCTTATATGCATTATCATTAATCTTTTTAAAACTTTGAAAGGTCCATCACTCGAGGCATCAACTTTGATTTTCTTAATTCAGAAACCTATCCTTTCTCAGATGTAACCAAACTAACTCTCGGGTTAAAGTAACATGCTTCCTTCCCTTACTACCAAAGATGTTTATATTTAGCATTCATCGCTCTATATTTTCTTTAGTTGTCTCATGCATTTTCATAATCAAGTCAAGACGTTGTTTAGCATCAAAATTCAACTTCTCTGAAGATGGAAGAGGTAATAAATCAATAGGAGCACGAGGCACAAATCCATATACAATCTCAAAAGGGCACATCTTAGTCGAGAATGCAATGAACGATTATAAGCAAACTCAATATGAGGCAAGCATTCTTCCCACAACCTTATGTTCTTTTTCAAAACAGCCCTAAGCATGGTAGATAATGATCTATTAACAACTTCGGTTTGTCCATCTGTTTGGGGATGACAAGTAGTAGAAAATAACACTTAGTCCCCAATTTAGCCCACAAAGTTCTCCAAAAGTGGCCGAGGAATTTAGTATCACGATCTGAAACTATTGTATTTGGCATACCATGTAAGCTTAACAATTTCACGAAAGAATAAATCAGCAATGTGTGTAGCATCATCACTTTTGTGACATGGTATGAAGTGTGCCATCTTAGAGAATCTATCCACGACAACAAATATGCTATCCCTCCCCTTCTTTGTTCTAGGAAGTCCTAAAACAAAGTCCATAGAAATATCTTCCCAAGGAACACTAGGAACAGCAAAGGCATATACAAACCATGGGGATTATGTCGTGACTTAGCTTTTGACATGTAGAGCAGCGAGCAACAAATCTTTCAACATCCCTTCTCATCTTTGGCCAATAGAAATGGCTAGCAAGTATGTCTTCTGTCTTCTTCACCCCAAAGTGTCCCATCAAACCACCTCCATGCGCGCTTCTGCAATAGCAACAAACGGACGGAACTATTTGGAACACACAGACTTATTAGCTCTAAACACAAACCCATTATTGAGGAAAAATTTGTTCCAAGTTTTTCCTTCTTTGCAATTCAACAACACCTCTTTGAATTCATCATCATGCTCATATTGTTGTTTAATCGTCTCTAAGCCAAAGATTTTGAAATCAAGTTGTGAAAGCATGGTGTATCGTCTAGACAAAGCATCGGCAATAACATTTTCTTTTCCTTGCTTGTGTTTTTATGACATAGGGAAAAGATTCAATGAATTCAACCCACTTAGCATGTCTACGATTCAATTTAGCTTGATTGCGAATATGCTTTAAAGATTCATGATCGAGTGTATGACAAATTCCTTGGGCCATAAGTAATGTTGCCATGTTTCCAAAGTTCGAACTAGAGCATATAATTCCTTGTCATAAGTAGAATAGTTCAAACTAGGCCCACTCAATTTCTCTTTGAAATATGCAATAGGTTTTCCCCTTGTAACAACACACCACCCAACCCAATCCCACTAGCATCACATTCTAGTTCAAACGTCTTAGAAAAGTCTCGGGAGTTGGAGCAGAGGTGCATGTGTTAACTTATCTTTCAATGTGTTGAAGGCGTTCTCTTGTGCATCGCCCCAAACAAATGGCATGCCCTTCTTGGTGAGCTCGCTCAGAGGTGCAGCAATGGTGCGAAGTCCTTCACGGCGACGGTAGAATCCACAAGTCCTAGAAAACTTCAGACTTGTGTGACCGTGTTAGAGTCGGCCAACTCAGATTGCCTCAACCTTAGCCTCGATCAACTTCAATGCCCCGGGAGTAACAACATAGCCAAGAAAAGAGACTCGATCCGTGCAAAAGGTGCACTTCTCAAGGTTACCAAATAAACGTGCATCTCGTAAAGCATTAAAAACAGCACGTAAATGGTCAAGATGATCCTCCAATGATTTGCTAAATATCAAAATGTCATCGAAATATACCACCACAAATTTGCCAATGAAAGCACACAAAACTTCGTTCATCAATCTCATGAAAGTGCTAGGTGCATTGGTTAACCCAAAAGGCATTACTAACCACTCATATAGACCGAACTTAGTTTTAAAAGCCGTTTTCCATTCATCTCCTAGCTTCATGCGAATCTGGTGGTACCCACTACGCAAATCAACTTTAGAGAACACTGTAGAGCCACTTAATTCATCAAGCATATCATCTAGCCTAGGAATAGGGTGACGATACCTAATGGTGATATTATTGATTGCTCTACAATCCACACACATGCACCATGATCCATCTTTCTTAGGCACTAAAATGACCGAATAAAGACAAGGACTAAGAGACTCACGCACATACCCTTTATCAAGCAATTCTTGAACTTGGCGTTGTATCTCCTTAGTTTCTTCCGGATTGGTTACGTATGGTAGCGATTAGGCAAAGATGCCCGGGAATGAGGTCGATTTGGTGCTCAATGCCTCGCATTGGGGCAGCCCCGTGGCACATCCTTTGAAAAACATCATTGTACTCCTGCAAAAGGTTAGTGATAGCAGGAGGCAAAGAAGAAGACACATCCTCAAATGAAAACAAAACTTCTTTGCAAACGAAAGCATAGCAAAAGAATTTAGATCATTCACTCTTTCAAATCAGATTTGGTAGCAAGAAAACAAGCACCCTTGACTTAATCTCATTTCTTTTGTCATGAACAAAGCTTAGATTCTTTCTTATTGTGTTGCTCAAGCTCCTTTGCTACAATCTGATTTTCACTCTTAGCATGCTCCTGATTTTCTCTCTATTAGCTCTAGCAATCTCATCTTTTAAAATAGCATCGGGAGACATTGGATGCAAAACAATTTTCTTCTCTTTGTGCACAAAAGAGTATTGATTTGTTCTACCATGATGTAAACAATCTTTATCATATTGCCACGGTCTACCTAACAACATAGAACATGCTTGCATAGGTGCGACATCACAATCAACATAATCATGATAAGAACCTAAAGCAAAATTTACTCTTACCATCTGAGTTACCTTGAGCTTGCATTTGTTGTTGAACCATTGAATGTAGTAGGGCCGAGGATGCGGCCTAGTGGAGAGTGCAAGCTTCTCCACCATGTCCATCTTGGCTAGATTATTGCAACTCCCACCATCAATGATTATTCGTATTGCTCGCTCCTTCACGACACCTTTAATGTGAAACAAGTTGTGGCGCTGATTTTGCTCGGTACTACTTAATCTGGGCACTAAGCACACGCTTGAAACAATGCTCAAATATTGGTCAGCATCACCGGCGCCACGTGCTCTTCTTGAGGCTCAAAATTGGCTCATTGTGTTCATTTTCAGCAAGCAAAGCATATGTTTCTTCATCAATATCGATTGCTGAATCGTACTCGCCGTCTTCGCGAATGATGAGCACGCGTTTGTTCGGACACTCCCTCATGATGTGGCCAAACCCCTTGCAGCGATGGCATTGAATGTCTTTGGTTCGGCCCGTTGAGGCGATTTGACGACGGCATTTAACTCTTTGTAGGAGCTTGTGTGGCACTTTCGTCGGCGTGGGTACTCGTGGTGCCGAGTTTGAAGGAGATGATATCGTTTTGTTGTTGGAAGGGCTTGGTGTAGTGGTACGACCGGACGGGCAGCGGGGGGTGTGGCGCCCACGAAGTAGTACGACCTGCAGAAAATGTAGCTTTTGCCCTCGATTGTCGTCCTCAAGACTTCACGCTCAGCTTTGCAAGCAAGATGGAATAAGCGGGTCATCGAATTGTAATCCTTATAATCAAGAATGTCCTGGATTTCGCGGTTTAAACCACCTAAGAAACGAGCCATAGACGCTTCCTCATTCTCAACTAAACCACAACGCAACATGCCAATTTGCAATTCTTGATAATATTCTTCTCTTGAACTTTTACCTTGGCGTGGCGCTGCAATTTATTTAGTAAATCTCTAGCATAGTAGGAGGAACAAATCTATGTCGCATGATCAATTTTAATGCTTCCCAAGTGGTGGGTATATTATGTGGATGAACACGGCAATGCTCTCTCTACCAAATGAAGCAAAATCGAAAATTCGCTAGTAGCAACTCGAACTCTACTATCCTCGTGGAAATCATGGCATGCAAATTTTTGATCAACAAGTAATTCCCAATTGAGGTAACCATCGGGATCATATTTACCTTCAAAAGGAGGTATATTAATTTTAACTTTAGAGAACACGTCAAGACGATCACGCACCTCATGTCGCGGTGGATCACGTTGCATACCTTCTTGATTAAAGCGTAGTCGATTTATGGTTACGGCCGTGGTCGAAATTGATGGTATTGCCATCCCCAAATCGATGGCGTAGTGATTGTAGTTCTCATCATCTTCTTCCACCTCCGCTCCCAAAGCTAGGGCGAAGTGTTGGCGATGTGTGTCCGAACAGCCGAGGCAAGGGCCATGTTGGGAAGGCGGGCAGCAATGGGAACCCGTTGTGCGCGTGGGAGACGAGGCGGAGGACAAGAAGTTCGAGGGCAACAAGCGCAAGCATATCAAGTCTAGACAAAATAGTGGCAACGGTAGTGTTAGCAACTCCTGAGCGGTCTCAATGGAACGGAGGCGGTCTTCTTGCAGCGACATTCGCCATTAGTATGTCGTACATCCTCACTAAGCGCCTCGGTGGTGGCCTTCGTCATCCTCTCAACGTGATCAACAATGCCCTTCGTGCGTGGCGAGTGATGCAAATGAACCCTCATCACCGACATGGTTAGTAGAAGACAAGAAACAAAATCACGGTATAATGTTCCTATCAACTACTAGGAAGTGGCTACAAGTTGCTCAACACTCAAGCTTTACCCAAAGCTCTTACAAATTCTTACCAAGCGGCGGTGTTGTCGTAGTCGGCGTTGTCAAAAGTTCTCCGAAGATTTGGTATAGCGATTGCCAAGAGAACGAACAAACGTACGAGGTAGGATATGTGGAGCTTGGTAGGCTATGTTAATTTCCTATGCAATCTAATAATTCTAGTTATTGTAATGATAAGTAATGATCCAAACTAGAATTCACAAGCCCTAGTTGCCGATCTCAAAGATATAAGTGAATTTCAAGGCAACACACATAAAGATAATGCAACTTAATGCAACCAATGGAATGAGCAAAAATAAGAATAATTTCAGCACCAAAACTCGTGTTGCATAAGTTATGGAGAGACGCTAGCAAATTGCTTCAGAAAAAGGTAAAAGGGCACAAGATTGCTCACTACTTAATACAATTGCACAATCTGAAAATGACAAACACAAATTAGGGTTTTGATCAATGTAGTGCTGCCGGCCACTATTCTCTTTTCTTTTCTCTCTTTTTTTTTCTTTTTGGCCAACACTAGTATGAGCAAAGTTTTGGAATCCCTAACTTGATATCACAAGAGTTATGATAGTGCAACGTATCATAAGGAGCAGCCCTAAGCAATTTCAAATTGCTAGTCTCAATTGGGATCAAAGTATTCGCAAAGGATGAATTGGTTCCCAAAGGTATGTACACTGATATTTTGGAACTTTTATGGTTGTAGATGCTACTGGACTCAACCAACTCAAAGGAACAAAGCTAGAACACAAATTGAAGAAACAAACCTAATTCGGCCAGAACTATGCAATAAGGTTATTGCTGCAATTAAGGCATGAAAATGACCGAATCAAGCTTGCTCACAATGTAACAAAATTATCACACTGTTCCAAGCTTTAAAACAAGTATTCAAACACACAATTTGGAGCTCATATGTAGAAGTTATGGCCAAAACACAAAGGTGCACAGATTCAACAAAATTCAGCCGATCTGACCAAATCCGAATCCGAGTCAAATTCGGTTTGAAGGAGTCCGAATTACAAAGGACACCCAAAAACGTTTTTGTAGAGGACTCTTCAAGGATTCAGGAAAGTATAAAAACTTCTAAATCGGAGTTCGGATGTGAGAGTTATGATCAAAATACCGAACCAATCTGGATTGCAATTGCAACTTGCTTCCCGAATTTGATGTCAAGATTAAACAACCTTTTAGATAGAATTAGATTTCGTGCCCAACTAGGTTTTGTGGAGCTTGTCCCAAGGTTTTAGGAAAGTGCAAAACACTTGAATCGGAGCTCGTATGCAAAAGTTATAAACAAAACAAAGAACTGGACAGATTGGAATAAAAGCTACGCGAAGAAAAAACGATCAGCAACTAAAACAAGGACTCTAATGGATCAAAACCTAACAAAACTCACTAAAATACCAGATTGAATCTAAAGGTTGAATTTTTGTGGAGGATTTTCAATTTTGGACAGAAAACAAAAACTAATCTAGGGTACTGAATCTCTCACCGAGCAACTTGGCGCTCTGATACCATTTGATAGCACTTTGGTGTCCCGATCTTTCGATGAGAAACACACGATCGATTTGGTGGAGGCGACGTTGACGATCCGACTACACCGTACGACGACGATGCGCCTTAGCAATCGCTACACCAACTCCGGAGGTTATTGATCTTGCCGCTGGCACGATCAACTGAACACGAGGTTCAATTCACGCATGCAACCGAAGAACAAGCAAGAACAAAGGTAAAGGCAATCTGAAATTGCAAATAAAGATGAACGATTGACAAGGTGGGGTTCTGAAACAAGGAGCTTCTTAGGCGGCTGTTGAGCACGTCTGGAAGACTCAAAATAGTAGCAATGGCTAAACTATCAAATAAACAAAACCCAAAAACTAAAATACGGCGGTAGCAAACTATATATAGATATAAGTGGCGGCTAGGGAGCAGCTAGGGCGTGCAGCACCCATGGGGGCGGCCAAGGGGTTGCCCTAGCGTTACATGGGCTTTGGGCCCAAAAGAAAGGTGGCGCAGCACCTGGAGTTTCTGGCCCGTGACACTTTTTTGTGATTTTCCATTGAATCAAGATGAATTTGGCATTGGGGTTGGATCCATTGGAAAGTAGACTCGAGATCTTTCAAACGTGTACTCATGGGCCTCTAGAAACCTCCGGAATCAAAAGTTATGGTCGTTTGAAGTTGATCTTGTCAGGAGGCCGAACCCACGAATTTGCTGATTCCAAGTCCAACTTGCGCATATGATGATTGTGCTTTATGCTTTAACATTTGGAGGTTCATCTCCTTGGTTCCTAAGGATAATAAGATCATCACAAGAATTAAATAGCATTCCATTCTGTGAATCATTTGTATAAAAACTTAGGAACAATTTACCTTATAATTGAGTAGACGTGCTCGAGCCACGAGTAGTAGGTCCATGTATAACTGGTTGTGTATGAGGAGAATCACTCGGCGTGGTTGTCTCAATAGGGAAGATGTCCTCATCATGGGGCGAGGTGTCGGAGCTGATGCCCTGCTCGGCAACTGGGGTTGAATCCTGGCAAACTGTTGAGGTGTCATCCTCCGTCTGAACTGGTTAGGCCGTCTTGCCTGACTAGCCATTCTGCGCATGCGGTTCTCACCCAACTCCTTGCGCTTATCTTCAAGGATCAAAGCCTTGTTGACCAATTCCTGAAAGTCAGGGAGGTTGTGGGTGATCAGTCCCACCTGCAGTCCTGAGTTTAGCCCTTTCAGAAAATGAGACTGCCTGGCCTTATCTGTAGCCACATCCTCAGGGGCATAGCGTGCCAACTGAGTAAACTTGTTCAGGTACTCAACCACTGACTGACCTCCTTGCTTCAATGCCCTGAACTCCTCCTTCTTAAGATCCATCATTCCTTCTGGCACATGGTACTAGCGAAAGGTAGTTGAAAACTCCTCCCACGTGATCCCCTGTGGAACTTCATGCGCTGCACAGTAGTTTTCCCACCACTCTGCGGCAGTTCCTTCCAATTGATGCGAAGCATACAACACCTTTTCATTGCCTTCACACTATGTGATGTGCAACTTCCTCTCAATGGTCCTTAACCAATCATCAGCCTCCAAAGGATTAGTGTTGCCTGAAAATGTTGGGGGACGGGTCCTCATGAAATCTGATAGCTTAGAGTGAGAACGCGGCCCATTGTTGCCTTGTTGTACGTTGTTGCCTCCTGTAGCTTGATTGGCCATACTCTGCATTTGCTGCATCATTGTTTGCATAAGCTGAGTCTGCGCTGCTAAGAAAGCTCCCAAGTTCTGCATATCCACCGTGGTCTTTGGCTGTGATATGCTCCATCATCGAATCGCTCATTCGTGAAGGCCACTTCCTGATGCTCCATTGTTGCCACGAGTGTTCACCATCTGCTTGACTGATTCTTAGGTTAGGAAAGGTAGAAGTAGCATAGGTAAGATGCGAGAATTTTAATGGCAGGGGAACAGGTTAAACCCAAACTTAAACAACTTTACTACTTTATTTATTAACTTGGTATGGTTGCTTACAAAAGCCTAAGGGCTATGCAACACATACTGCACACCCAGCAAACAATAAGAACCAAACTAAACACGCAACCTTAACGTCTATTACAAATGGTAAGGCTACTCTATTGACGCGACTCAACACTTGAGCCTCAACTTAACCCTAAGACTCCTATTCCTCCAGCCATCCCCCACGGGAACTTCCTGGTGGGTACACTGGCGGGTGAGCTAGCGCTGGCGCGAACTGATCTTGGTGTCCCGCAACCGGTTGCGCTTCTGGCTCCTCAGACTCAGACTTCATCTCCTCCGATGATGATGGTGTAGCGCGGCCTCCCTCCTGTAATACCTCCTCAAGCTCCATGACCTTCTCCTCGTAAGCTACTCGGGTCTCGTGCAGTTCCTCTTCCGCAACTCTGAGCGCTTCATAGACCATCCTTAATTCTGTGTCAGTGTCGCTGGCATGAGCCTCTAGAGCAACTGCAAATCGTGCTAAGTGCACCGCAGTAGCATCCTCCTTTTGAGTGACGCGTGGGCGCCAAGCATCTCGTACTATGGGGTGAAGTCGAAACACGGTGTCGTCCAGCTCGCGGTAGTAGTCGTAGCAAATCCTCCTAGAGCGAGTCGTGAAGCCTCCTGAATACCGATCTCCCAAGTAGCCCTCCTCACCGTGATGCTGATAGGTCGGCTTGCCTTCTCACCGTCTCTGGCGTAGATTAAAAGTTTGCACACCACTTCTCTTGTGGCTCCGTTGACGATCCAACTTCGGCCTCGATACATCGGCCTGGCGAAACCTCCCAAAACTTGAAGCACCCTCCAGAGTTCTATTACGTAGCCATCCTCACGCTCTCCGTACGACTGCATCCTCCTCATCTATTCAAAAGAGGAATAGATAAGTCCACCATTTCAAACGGCCACGAGAAAACAAAAGTTTCAGCAAAGGTAAGGAGCAGAGAATAAGAAGAGTCAAGAATGTTGTCTTAGTTTCATTTATGTTTTCTTTTTGAAAATAGGTTTGGACTCCCTAGGATACCACCATGCTAACTAGGGCCAAGACCTACAGTCAGTATGCTCTGATACCACCTCTGTAAGGACCCGAATTCACCAATTCGAATCCACTGTGTTTTGCCGCACTAGTCCCAGGATCAATGCCAGTGCACACAGCTTAACATCGGTAAGCATCACATCATACACAACGATAAGAATAATAAGACATCATTTATTTAATATAACTAGTGTATGATCTTATGGTCACTTACATTATTCAGCCACATAGGCTAGACTGAAAGTAAACTTGGACAAATGCAGCGGAAAAGTAGCAAAAGATGTAGATGTCCCATCAGCACACCACAGGCGACTGACAAGGCTTGGCCTAGTGACTCGTATCCACTTGGAAATCCTCCTCCAACACGGGCGATGATTCCTCCACTGTTGTTTGTTGTTGATGGCAAGTGATGGGAAACGATGATGCCGAACTTCCGTCAGGTGAAGGATAAGTCGATTAGGCGGCGCGAGACACACACGATCCGGCTTGTTGATCGGCACGATCAAAAACCCCTGCAATCGCAGCACCACGCGTCCTCTGGTTATCAACCGTGCGCTGCCCGGTTGACCTCGCCACGAAGGCTAATCCCTACCAGTGAATCGAGAACACAAGTAAGAACAAGAAAGATGCAACTGAATTTGCAATTGAGGATGAAGCTCACGAGTCGGGGTCTCACAAACCGATGAACGGCGACACTGTTCAAAGACAGAATTGATCTAAGCAAAACCCGCTTCAAACCCTAGCGGCGGCTACTGAATATAAGGTCTAAGGGATGTCCTAGAGACCCTAGACGCGTCCGTGATGGACTCCAACACGATACATGGGCCAACGGCCCAAATTGGTGACGCAGCACCCTGGGATAGATTCTGTCCGCCAACTTGCAACGTGAATTCCTATCGACTCCGAAGTCCAAATGACCTAAAATTGGTGCCATTGGAAAGGTTATCTCTTTAGCTTTCGAGGCATATGTGGATCATCGAAACCGGAGCCCGTTTGTGGCCTGGGCGACAATTTTAGTGAACATTGCTCCTGGTGGCCGAGGTAGTCGACTCCGAGATGAATTGTGTCTCTGACTTGACTTGGACGCTCTCCTTGCCTCCCTCCTAGCCCTTGCTGGTTCCCAAGGCCTTCATGATCCTCTCCAAAGTTCCTAAGTACAATATAATCAATAATATCATTAGGTAGCATACCATCCTCACAAGTATATGCACGGGCACTTAGGAACGAGCTCACATATTGATTCAATTGCCGTGCTCGTGCTCTTGTGATGGGTCCTTGCATCACAACTGGAGGAGTCTCGGGCGCATGCATAGGAGTGATGTCCTCATCATCCTCCCCCTCTTGAAGCGGAGTCGTCCTCGACTCAAGCTCATCTTCTTCTCCCATGAACGGTTTCAAATCTGCAATGTTAAATGTGGGACTAACCCCAAATTCGGGCGGCAACTCAAGTTTATATGCATTATCATTTATTTTCTCAAGTATCTTGAAAGGACCATCAGCTCTAGGCATTAATTTAGACTTTCTCAATTCTGGAAAACGATCCTTTCGCAAGTGTAACCATACTAAATCACCGGTTCAAGTTTTACTTCCTTTCTACCTTTACTTCCCTTGATCCTATACCTTTCATTTATCATTTCAATATTTTCTTTAGTCTTTTCATGCAATTTCAGAATAAATTCAGCATTTTCCTTAGCATCATGATTAACTTGTTCACTAGTATGTAAAGGTAATAGATCAATAGGAGCACGGGGATTGAAGCCATACACTACCTAAAAAGGACTTACCTTGGTGGTGGAGTGTACCGCCCTATTATAAGCGAACTCAACATGCGGCAAACACTCTTCCCACATCTTCAAATTCTTCTTCAAAACAGCCCTCAACATAGTAGATAATGTACGATTTACTACCTCGGTTTGGCCGTCGGTTTGGGGATGACATGTTGAAAACAGCAGCTTGGTCCCAATTTATTCCATAGAGTTCTCCAAAAGTGGCTCAAAAATTTGGCATCACGATCTGAAACAATAGTAGAAAGCATACCATGCAAGCGAATGATTTCTTGAAAGAAAAGGTTAGCAATATAACAGCATCGTCGCTCTTATGACAAGGAATAAAGTGAGCCATCCTAGAAAATCTATCAACCACCACAAAAATACTATCCCTCCCCCTCTTGGTCCTAGGCAGTCCTAAAACAAAGTCCATAGATATATCCTCCCATGGAGTGCTAGGAACAGGAAGAGGCATATATAAACCATGTGGATTCAATCGTGACTTAGCCTTTTGACATGTAGTGCAGCGGGATACAAACCTCTCAATGTCTCGCCTCATCTTCGGCCAAAAGAAGTGGGCGGACAGCACGGCCTCCGTCTTCTTGGCACCAAAATGACCCATCAAACCTCCTCCATGGGCCTCCTGTATCAAAAGAAAACGAACGGATCCAACTGGAATACATAGGCGGTTAGCTTTAAACACAAATCCATCGTTTATCACGTATTTGTCCCATGTTCTTCCCTCTTTGCAATGCAGCAAGACATCTTTAAAATCATCATCATTAGCATATTGTTCTTTAATTGATTCCAATCCAAATATACGACAATCAAGTTGGGACAACATGGTATATCTCCTAGACAAGGCATCAACAATCACATTATCCTTCCCTTTCTTGTGTTTGATAACATAAGGAAAAGATTCAATAAATTCAACCCATTTAGCATGTCTACGATTTAGTTTCACTTGACTGCGAATATGTTTTAGCGACTCATGATCAGAATGAATAACAAATTCTTTGGGCTAAAGATAATGTTGCCATGTTTCTAAAGATCGTACAAGAGCATACAATTCTTTATCATACGTGGAATAATTCAAAACAGGACCACTCAATTTTTCGCTAAAGTAAGCAACAGGTTTACTGTCTTGCATCAAAACACCACCAATTCCAACCCCACTAGCATCACATTCAAGCTCAAAGGTCTTATTAAAATCAGGAAGTTGGAGTAAATGTGCATTAGTAAGCTTATCTTTCAAAAGGTTGAAGGCATTCTCCTGTGCTTGCCCCCAATGGAACACAACCCCCTTCTTCGTCAACTCGTTCAATGGGGCTGCAATGGTGCTGAAATCCTTCACAAAGCAGCGGTAAAATCCGCCAAGTCCATGGAAGCTCCGCACTTGTGAAATCGTCGTGGGCGTTGGCCAACTCTTAATCGCGTGCACCTTGGCTTCATCCACCTCAATTCCCTGCGGAGTCACAACATAGCTAAGAAACGATACTCGTTCGATTGCAAAAAGTGCACTTCTCGAGGTTGCCAAATAAGCGCAAAGACGCAAAGCATCAAAAACAGCACGTAGATGATCAAGATGTTCATGTAACGACTTGCCGTAAATCAATATATCATCAAAATAAACCACCACAAATTTCCCAATGAAAGCTCGTAAAACCTCGTTCATTAAGCGCATGAAAGTGCTAGGTGCATTAGTTAAACCAAAAGGCATGACTAACCACTCATACAATCCAAACTTGGTTTTAAAAGCTGTTTTCCATTCATCTCCCAATTTCATTCTTATTTGGTGGTATCCACTACGCAAGTCAACATTAGAAAAAATTATAGAACCACTTAACTCATCAAGCATGTCGTCTAACCTAGGAATAGGATGACGGTACCTTATTGTGATATTGTTAATGGCTCTACAATCTACGCACATGCGCCTAACCGCCATCTTTCTTAGGAACCAAAATAACAGGACAAAGACAAGGACTAAGGCTCTCACGTACATACCGCGGTCCAAAAGATCTTGGACTTGGCGCTGAATCTCCTTAGTCTCCTCGGGGTTGGTCCTATAAGCATTTCGGTTTGGCAAACTCGCTCCGGTATCAAATCAATTTGGTGCTCAATCCCTCGTATGGGTGGGAGTCCTAGAGGTATCTCGACAGGAAAAACATCCGCATACTCTTACAAAAGGTTAGTGACAGCAGGAGGCAAAGTACTAGGTATATCATCCAATGAAAACAAAGCATCTTTGCATATCAAAGCATAGCACAAAGCATCATCACTAATTGCAGCAAGATCAGATTTTGTAGCAAGCAAGACGGGATTCCTCAATTTAATTTGGTTGGCTACATGCTGAATTTCAGATTTTTCATCAATGGTTTTCTTATCATTAGCAAGCCGCTCCCTATCGGATTTAACAATTTCAGCGGGGGTCAAAGGTAGAAGTGTAATTTTCTTTCCCTTATGCATAAAAGTGTATTTATTACTTCTACCGTGATGAAGTGCATCAGTGTCATATTCCCATGGGCGACCCAATAAAAGAGAGCAAGCTTGCATTGGCACCACATCACAATCAGCAAAATCAGAATAGGAACCAATGGAAAAATGAACCCGAACTGTTTGTGTTACCTTAGCTCTGCCGGAATCATTCAGCCACTGAATGTGGTATGGATGTGGGTGCAGGCGTGTGGTCAAGCCAAGCTTCTTGACCAAATCTGTACTCACCAAGTTGTTGCAGCTGCCGGAGTCAATGATCACGCGCGCTCGTCGGTTGTTGATGACGAAGAAAATCTGGAACAAGTTGTGGCGCTGCTGCTGCTCGGCTTGCTCCATTTGAGCGCTAAGGACACGCTGGACAATGATGGACCTGTACGCAGCGGTATCCTCGGCGCCAAAGGTGGCATCATCATCAACCTCGTCGTCGGCCACCCTGGTGTCGTTGATCTCATCCTCAACATTGGAGGCGCTGATGTAACCTCCGTCGTCAGTGGCGATGTATGCCCGCTGGCTGGGGCATTCTTTCTTGACGTGGCCAATCCCTTGGCACTTGTGGTAGCGAATTCCCGTCGATGTACGGCCCGTGGAAGCGATGGAGGAGGAGCTCTTGGCCGGTGTTGGCGGGGTCGACTTGCTGCTATCCGCGGCATGGGCGGGCGGTGCCATCGATGCCGGTCGGGTGCTCGTCGAAGGTGGCGGTGCAGCTGATCGGAAGGTGGAAGAAGGCACCGTCTTCGCTTGTCCTGTAATCTTCGGGGCATGAACGTGCTGTCGGTGTTGCTCCTGCTCTTAGAATGGCGTCCCTGCAACTCCTTCTCTGCTAACATAGCAAGTTGAAACAAGCAATTGACAGTTGTATATTCTTTACAATCAACAATATCCTGAATTTCTGGACGCAAACCACCGTAAAAACGAGTAATTTTATCCTCAGGTTCCTCTACTACCCCACAACGTAACATACCCTTTTGAAGCTCTTGGTAATATTCCTGAACAGTCATACTACCTTGATCTAATCATTGCAATCTCTTGCGCATATCACGTTGGTAGGAAGGAGGAACAAATCTATTACGCATAGCATCTTTTAATCTCGCCCAAGAATCAAGGTTGTAGCGGGCATTTACTAGTTCATTCCACCGATTATAGCAAAATCTTTAAATTCACTAGTGGCTTGTCTAACTCTATGAATCTCGAGAACTAGATGGAATTAAATTTCTTTCAATCGTCATCTCCCAATCTAAGTAAGCATCAGCATCATAAGCTCCAGAAAAGGAAGGGATGGTGAATTTTACCTTAGCGAAAGGATCATCATTGCGGTTCTGGTTATTACCTCCCATACCGTGATGGTTGCGGCGAAGATGGTCATGCAAACGGGTGTCTCGTTGAGCAGCTCATTCCCTGGAGGCATGTTGCTGCTCATCTTCGTCTTCCTCAAAATCACCATCCTCATCGTGGTCATTGTTGCCGTGGTTGGTGCCGTTGTTGACGCCGTTGTTGACGTCGTTGTTGACGCCACTGTTGACAGATGCATCTCCATCAATAGTCGCGGGAGGGCATTTTTCGACAGCATCCATCCTCTCGGTGAGGATGGAAACTCGTCGATCGATGCTCTCAAGGGTCTTGTTCGTCGTTATGGCATGCTCCTTGAACATCGTTTTTATCTCCTCCAGCATGGTCGACAACTCTGAATGAAGGACACAGTCTTCGATGGTAACATTATCCTCGTTCGTGCTCTTCTTGCCACCTGCCATGGTTAGCACAGGAAAAAAAAGATAGAAGGAAAACAAGCACAAGTATTATGAGCCCTATGAACTACTAGGTGGGATCTCACACTCTCAAGCAATCTTACCAAGTTCTTACCCGGTTCTTACCAACACAGCAAGGGACGGTGCAACCGGTGGCTGGTTCGTGACACCGTGAGGGCGTGATGAAGCGATTGCAAGGGTCAATAACCTGTGCTGATCAGAAAGATGTATATGTGGAGCTGTAGGAAGGTTATATGTATGGAGTGGCACACAATTCAGTAACAGATAGTAATGCTGAATAAATATCCAAAAGCACTTGCCCTAGTTGCTGGTCTAAACGTGGCCTTATTCTAGCTGCGGCAGAAAACAAGGAATATATAGAGACAAGCAACAAGGCGTTAGAATATACGAACAGATATCAGCACAGCAGCAAAACACTTCTATCAGGCACGGTAAAAGCACCTACCTTTGCTCCTGTCCTCTTTTTTTTTGCTCTCTGCTTCTTTCACAAAATTTTTTATTTTATTTTATTTTTCTGATATTTTTCCTAGGATCAAGAGCACAAAGGTAGACAGTACACAAATTTTCAGCCTGAACAGATGTAAGATGAAACCGATATAAAATAAGAAGTGTTCTCTGTAAGGCGTGCTCAAACTTCGGCGGCCGGAAACTCAATCTTCCCGAGGGAATTTCGCAAAAATAAATTCAGTGAACCTGGCAAAGCAAGGGAGAATAGGATGTAAAATTTTCTGTAGATGTCTGTGAAATTTTTTTTTTGCCTAATTTCGAGTCCGTATGCGAAAGTTATGGCTGTTTTACGGAAGGACTCCGAATTAGGGTTTTCTAGGCAGCACCTCTCCGAACTCAAGGGTGTATGGAGTGGATATGGATGGCGATGATCTATGGTGGAAGGCTCTGTGATGAGGGGTGGCGGTATGGCTAACAGGAGGTGGGGGATTAGGGTTTATGAAGGGGAAACCCTAACACAACTAGGACTCCGAAAATGATGAAAACCACAAAGCAAACCGATTCCAACAAGGACACAAATAGCGATTGGTGACTGGATCGGTGTAGGATATGGGATGCAGCGGAGATGAAATACAACTAAATTAAGACCATGATCTAAACCAACAACACGACTCAACTATGGACACCAACTCAGTACTACGGACTTTGAAAATGAAATTGTGCAAAGGCTAGGTGTGTTTCTAGGTATGGTAGACTATGAACTGCAATTTTTTTTGGCTTTTTCATGGACTATTGGACGAATGCAAAACTAAATCAAACTATGCCCTCCTTGACTCCCTCCTGGCCCTTGCTGGTTCCCAAGGCCTTCATGATCCTCTCCAAAGTTCCTAAGTACAATATAATCAATAATATCATTAGGTAGCATACCATCCTCACAAGTATATGCACGGGCACTTAGGAATGAGCTAACCTTTTGATTCAATTACCGTGCTCGTGCTCTTGTGATGGGTCCTTGCATCACAACTGGAGGAGTCTCGGGCGAATGCATAGGAGTGATGTCCTCATCAGCAAGGGTGAGTACAAAAGCACTCAACAAGTTGTACACAGAATGCATTTCTACCATAACTATATGCAAGGCTTATTCCAAAGAATGGCTAGGGGTTTATTTGCAATAAAGCAGCATTTATAAACATGTACATTACATATATTGAAAAGACAGTAAAACAAATAATAGCGATAAATAGATTCAATGATTCTCGAGTAAACCAAGTTTCCATCCTAAGTCAAGTTTCATCATCCACATGGCATCCTGCCATCCCATTTAGTTGTCCATTTAATTAACCACCCCTTGACTATAATTCCCAAGCATTGCTCAATACCGTGAGCATGGCTATCCGAATAGTTTGTACACTCTGCAGAGGCTATGCAATTTACCCACATGATACAACCATGCACCACACAGGTGAATGATCATAACAAAGCCTTTACAATGCACCATCTTAACCCAGTACTACCAGCTGAGGTTTCAACACTGAAGGGTTACACCACCACAACAGGGCCCCCTCTTGCGCCATGTGAGTTTCCTCCATACACCTGGACTCACACCACCACGATAGTAATCAAGCTAAGACTTTGCAAATTAGTCAGCTAGGCTGCCCCATAACAGATATGTGGTTGCATGATTGACTCAGGTCAAAGGCTCGCAAGGTTAAGTCCTTAAGATTGATCAAAGCAAGACTTGCACATACCCTCTGCCCATCGGGCCCACCCTGGCACACTTGCCACTTGCTTCAATATAAATGATTACCAACCCCGGTTGATTTCCAAGCACCACGTGCTATCCACAAATCAACATCGTTGCGTGACCTCCCCGTCACAACAACTCAATATCTTTATGCGACCACAGATGACACACAAGTTAATATCATTGTTCCATATTCCATTAGTCAAGATTAATAATCAATGATTCATATACATGTGATGACGTGGCATGGCTAAGCAATTCTATTTCGTTCTAACCATCCCATGTTGATTTCATGTTTAACCAACTATAGTAAACCAACCTAAGGTGACAAGTGGATCATGGCATATGATTAACAAGGTAGGGTATAATTCAATGGGTATGCTAGCTAAGTCCCAATTTAAATTGAAATCATTTTTACACATGAAATAATATGCAATTGGGTAAAACAAATTAGCAATTTTGCAAACATGGGTGCAACATGGTCAAAGCACAACTTGCCTTGGTTAAGCTCCTGGTCCTGCTCTGGAAATTGATCTTGTGTTGTGAAATCCTCTTCCGAAGCCTCACACAATTCGACGTCTACGCGAATCGAAAAAGAAATAGCAAATAAATATCAAAAACAGAGAACAAATGAACTCAAAATTTCAAACAAAAACCACCATTAGATAGATCTCAATTTTACAAATTTTTAGAAATTTGAATCACCCAAATCGGAGTTCGTATGAGGGAGAACGAGCCCTCAAAAGATTCAAATTCCCGAAAATTCATAAAATTGGAAAATCAATATTATCCGAATTATTTTTGAAATGGAAAATCCGATTTATGGCCTCAGCTGACGTCAGCCCTGATCTGGACCGATGCGACCGACACGTGGCGAAATCTCCACCACCCAGAACCAATCTAACAGCCACCATTCAATCTGATGACGTGGAGAAACGACAGCCACCTGATCTAGATCGGATGGTGGATCTTTACCTGAGCTGTTTACTGTTGACCTAATCACGTGGCACGATCCCGGCCGCTTACCTCTGATCAGACGGCGACGAATACCCGAGGCGTTTACTACTTCCCGAAGCAACGTGGGCGAATCCGGTGCGTGCGTGGTCGATCGGACGGCTGGCGATGCTCGATCTCAGTGATGGTGATGCGGCGGCGTGGCTTCACCGGGGTTGAAGAAGACGACGAGCCCGACGGCGATCCGGTGTTCTCCGGCCAGTAAGCAGTGGCGGAACAGCTTCGTCTCGACGCGACGAGTTCGGATCCGGGGTTCACGCGGCGGCAGAAGGTCTCCAACAGCGGCAATGGCGCGGCGAAGGCCCTCGGTGCTCCGGCGAGCTTGCGCAACTGCTTCGGGACGCTACGAGCGGCAGCGCTTGGAGAAAAAGACGCGGCAGCTCACGGGGATCCTCGAGGTACCCGCACCCCTCTATTTAAAGCCTCGGTGTGCGCGTAAACTTGGAAATCATGGCGGCGGCGGTGCGAATCTGGACTCCGGTGTCATCTCAAAGAAGAACTCCCCTCCACCGCACGATCATGATCGGACGGTCACGAAAGAGACTCGGCGCGGCACGATCCTAACCGATCAACGCATCTAACGGCCGAAAAGGGTTAGGGTTTGGATTCGAGCCGACAGATGGCGATCGCACGATCAAGATCTGACGGCTGTGAGTGGTTAGGGTTCCGCACAGCGCGCGGCTTGATGAAGACCGTTGGATGGTGATCCAACGGTGCACGTTGCTCCCTTCGGAAGAACAGGCTGGTTGGGCCGAACAGGACTCGGCCGGCCAAGCACACTAATGGGCTTTGGCCCGTTACTGTTCCGAAGGAATTTCCGGGTTTTTATCTTTTAAAATAATTAAGAAAAATAATTTGATTTATTTAAGGTAGTAAAAATACCAAGAAAAATCCCAGACAAATCTCAAAAATACCTTGAGACATTCTGGACTTAATTAAAATATTTTTAGCAAAATTTTCTTTTAAACTTATCTATTTATAATTAATCCTTAGCAAAAGACATTATACTTTAATTCAAAATAATTCAAATAAATCTCAAAAAATCCAAATAAATCTAGAAAATTCACAAAAAGCACAAATAGCAATAAAACATTATTAATTAAATAAAAATCCAAAATTTTGGGATGTTACAACACCCTTCTTCCCACATCCACAGATACCAAAAACCACCTGAGGTCTCACATACTAAGATTTCGGAATCATACTCAAATAGGTCTGTCCCATACCAGCCATGTGGTTGTATGAATGACTCAAATCAAAGGCTTGCAAGGTTAAATCCTTAGGGTGACTAAGGAAAGACTTCCTTTTTCCCAAAAACTTGGCACACAGCCTCGGTCCGCTTGCCTCAATCTAAAACATGTTCCCACCTAGGTTGTTTAACAGTGCAACACATGTCTGCAATCACCCTTTATGTAGAACCACACAGGTCTCTACATTCCAATGCCATTACCAACATTATTTCACCTTTTAACAAAATGCATTCGCTATTTATTTAGTCAATGTTGCTTTTGTAATTAAAAAGCTGATTCACGATATGTGCAAGACTAAGCAACTATTCACGGTCTAGCCTCCCGTGTTGGCACAATATTAACAACCAACTAATATTACCAAACTTAGGCATCAAATGAAATCATGGCATACAAATACTAGTGACAAGGCAACAATAACAAATAGGTTGATTTAACTAATTCACCCAAATTATTTAAATCCATTTTTAATTGAATTAGCATGCATAGTTTAAATTAAAATATATTTTTAAAACTTAGGAGCAAAATGGTCAAAGCATAACTTGCCTTCAAATAGCTGCTGGTCCTAATCTGGAGCTAGGTCTTGTGCTGGAAATTCTCCTTCGTAGCTCTCCAGCAAATCAACGTCTACTCGGAATAAATATACACACAATAAATACAATTTATAGAGAGCAAACTCAACTCTAAAAATTCCATAAAATTAATTAATAAATAGATCTTGATTTTACAAATTTTTAGAAATTGAAATCACTCAAATCGGAGTTAAAACGCAAAAGTTATAGTCATTTGAAGTTTATAAATCAATTAAAAAGAATAAACCGAATTCCTTCATTTATTTTTATACGGAAAATTCAGAAATATGACGTCAGCATGACGTTAGCACTAAATTAGATTTTCACCGAATTATTTTCCTAAAGAAAATTCGAATTATTGCGCAAGCATGATGTCAGCATAACGTCAGCATCTACTGTGCCATGACCAACATATGGGTCCCACTGATGACGTCAGCTGCTTACGTCAGCATGACACGTGGCATGATCTGGTCATGACACGCGGTGACGAACTATCAACCGAAGGCTTGATCTAATCTCGTCCGTCCAATTTAAAATGGACGGTCAAGATGCATGCGACGTTTCGATTTAAATCTAACGCGTGGCCTTACCGTGACCATCGGATCACGATCAGACGGCCGAAATCAAATCGGCGACACGCATCAGCACGGAACTGGTCCGGAACGCGGCGCAATCCAGACCACAGATTCAAAAACCAACGGCCCGGATTAAATCTAACACACGCATTGTGATCGGCTACGTGGCTACCCCGGTGCGCGACGCGTGGACGCATCAGAGCCACACAAATAAGATCTGACGGTCTAGATTGATTCAATCCTATAATCTAACCACAAATCCAACGGCTACGATTAACCATGCTACGCGGCAAAACAAGAGCCACACAATCAAGATTTAACGACTAGCAATTGAAGATGAGGTTTACTGTTACCGTGACTACGTGGAAGAATCCGGAGCACTAGATCTAAATCCAACAGTCCTCATCTAACCCAGTTGAATTACTGTAAAGGCTACGTGGACTCACCTTAATCGTTGGATGCAGATCCGATGGCTGATGAAGCTCGTGAGTTCTGGCGTTGGCGCGGCGAGTAGAGGTAGCCGGAGTTGAGGAAGACGACGTCGGCGAAGGCGTTCCGGTACTGCTCCGGCGACAAGAAGTGGCTCCACGAACGCGGCTTGGTGTGAGGGTCACTTTGGTGGCCTCAACGTCGGTGGAGACAAACCGGAAGCGGCGCAAACATGGCGGAGACGCTTCGGTACTACGGCAAGGTCGTGAGGGCTCTACGGCGAGTCTCGGGAGGTGTGAAGTGGGGCAAATGATGCGCAAACCGAAGGGCTCTCCGGCGGGATGCTCTAGGTGTTTTATAGCCTTGGCGTGCATGCCCAAACGTCGCATTAACGCGGCGGTTACTCGCTGGGGACGACGGCGGCGGCGGAAATGTTCGGGCGACGTGGATGCATCCGGAACGTCCACGCAGCGACGATCGAACGGCCTGGTGCGGCGAAGTGGCATGGGCGATCCTCAGCCGTCCGATGTGGATCGGGCGGTTGAGAGACAGCGGCGTTAGGGTTCGCGCGGCGTGGGCTTGGCGGCAGCACAGTAACGGGTCGGCCCAACACTATTCATCGACTTTTCTCGGCTTTTCGAATAAAAATAATTCCAAAAATTCATTTAAATCATTTGAGGCCTTTAAAATATCAGGAAAATTCTAGAAAAATTCCAAAAAATATTTTGGAACATTTTGGACTCAAATAAAATATTTCCATTTATATTTTGCAGAAACTTAATCATTATTTAATTAATTTCCAAAGAAGAGTTAAATTCCAGAAATTCCAATTAAATCCAAATAAATTCCAAAAATTCTCAAAAATTCAAAATAACTTATGAATTTCAAAATAGCCAAATTTTGGGATGTTACATCCCGCCTCCTTGTTTGCCCTAGGTTTTGTCACCCAAGCTGTCATAGTTGAGTTGTAATATCTCACCGAAGCTCCTCGGGTTGTCGTCACTTGTTTTGTCATAGATCTTGACATCTACCACATTTCAGTCCAATCTGAAGCTATTGTCGAGTTTACCATCATCAACTCTCCTAGATATGTCAGACCAAGTCGTCGAAGAGCTGTCGGATCATTGAGGCCTAGGTCTTCTTCCTGTCTACGGTGAGAGCGCCACCGCCCGACCTTGCTAGCCGAAAGCCCTAGCCCGATCTGACATCATTGCCACATGGCCGCCACATCACAGTCATGTATGTGCCACGTCGGGTCATTGTACCCGCTTGTCACCATGTGGCGCTTGTGTCAACTATGCCACGTCATCGCTAGTGGGCTTGCGTGTATAATAAGATCCAAGCGCTTCATGGACCAGGTCCGTGGACCCTAGGCCCACATTTTAGCCTCTTGGATTTTCTAATTTATTTTAATTCAAGAAAAGTGGTTGCTGATGTCAACATGACATCATTAGTTGATTTTTTAGTAGAAAAATAAATAGAAAAATTTAGAATTTCTCTTTTTCTTTTATTTGAATCTTTGAGAGCCTGTTGTTCTTTATACGAGCTCCGATTGAGGTGATTCAAATTTTTAAAATTTATAAAATTAAGATTTATTTAATGGTGAATTTTATTTGATTTGTTTAGAGACTGTTTGCTCTCTGATTTGTATTTATTTGGTGCTTCTCTCTCGATTCACATAGACGTTGAAGTACTCAGAGCGTTTGAGGGTGAAGCGTTGACTCAAGATCATGGTCTAGATTATGAATATGAGCTTTTCTATAGCAAGTTGTGCTTTGATTATGTTACATTATTTTAAATTATTGAATGTTATTTTATACCTAGAATTGTTTTCAATTAATTTTGGAAACTAGCTATTCAACCCAATTGGATTATGCCTACCTTGTCATTTATATGCTATAATTATTTTGTCACCCTAGGATGGAAAATTATTAGTTGGTTGCTATTAGATAACAACGTAGGTTGGTTAGAACGTGGTTAGTGTGCTTAGCCATACAACAGGTTATTGATATCATTTTGAGATTTTAATTTCAATTTGACTAATGGAATATTGAACATGTTTATGGAAAGGTGTTTTATGTGTTGTCATAAAATGATATTGAGTTGTTGATAGTATGTGTTGCACGATAATAAACTATGGTAGTAAATGATTTAGATTGGGGCAAGTGGAAAGATGCTATGTGCCATGATGGGTCTGTGCGACAATTGGGCCGATGATTCTTTGTGAATCTTCTTGATATTGATAACTAAGATAATTGGAAGTCTTGCCTCAGTCAATTAAGAATTTAACCTTGCAAGCCATTAAACTGGGATAATGATGCAACCACATATCTATTATGAGCTAGACCTAGCTTAGTATATTTTCGAGTCTTGACATATGATTTCTCAGGCAGAAGACCAAATTGTGTTCGCTATAAGGGTAGGGTGTGTGTAGTGGCCTCACATCTTGAACAAGGATTGTTCCTAGTCCAACGATAACTCCCTCCTATTCTTCTGCTCTGTGTGAGTGAAGGGATAATGAGTCAGGCTTACCGGGAGGGTCTATATTCAGATACAGTTTCTGAAAGTTGTTGTTATGATCTTCTTAGTTGCACATCAATGGGTATGTGCAATGGCTGACAGTATAAGATTAATCATATCTTATGGGTAAAGTGTATAACCTCTGTAGAGTGTAAATCTATTCGGATAGCCATGTCCCCGATTATAGACAATGCTCGAGAATTTCAGTCAATAGTTAGATTTTATAAAATAAAACTTGGGAAGTGAGACTGTGTGCCATTGGAAGTATTGAAAGGTGTTTAGAGCTATGTGTCAAGTTTATTATTGTGAAATATTTGAAATTTATTTATTATTATTTGTTTTACTGTTATTTTAATATATTTATTGTATTTATTTGTAAATGCTATTTTATTGCAAAACAGCCATATCAGCCTTTTGTTTGGAATAAGCCATGCAAATAGATATGTTAGATTGTATTCTGTGCACAACTTGGTGAGTACTTTATGTACTCATCCCTGCTACAACAAGATCATCAGTTAAAGAAGACTCTACACTTGGTCTAGAGGAGTACTAGGAGGAGGCGAATTTCTATGGTGCAAACCTTGTTACTTGCCTATAGTATATTGATGGGTTTATCTACGAAGTTTCTTTTTTGCTGCAGTTTTATCTATTATAATTTATGCCCTGTGTGGCCTAATAATGTAAAGTCGACCATAAGGTCAATCAATTGTCTTATATTTCATAAATGAAGTCTTTTATTAAGTTTTAGGTGTGTATGATTGTGATATTCATCTATGTTGCCGCTATATGCACTAGTGTGATTCTGGACTAGTGTGATATACATAGAGTACTGGATTTTCATCTTCAGATCCCAATAATTGGGCACCAATGAGATGAAAATCACCCTTTTCATCAACATATCTTATCAGTTAATTGACGCAATGATGGTATATTATGACCGGGCATTGATAAAACAAAGCCACCCGCATCAGATGCGCATCCTCAGCATTTGAATCTAAACTAACACCATACATGCATATGGACGAGCAATATAAATATTAAAGATGACTACCAAAAGAGTTGCTTAATTGGAGGTATTCTGTAGGCTTATTTTACATATATAATTAATTGTACACCATACAAAGGTGTTGGAAATCAGTGGACTATGCAATCTCCGGTCAGATATAGTCCTTAAGCATAGATATAGAGACAAAAGATGAACTCTTGCGGGAGCTAGTAATTTTAAATATTTAATACAGAACTAATAAAATATAGTGTTCCCCACGTGTTCGATCGTCCTTTCTGTTTTCGCATGAAAATGATGATGTTTGGAAGGCGTTATCACTTATCACATGCTATATCTCCTGCCTAGTCCTGACCCTGTATATATCCTATTATGTAGTATTCAACTTGTACAGGAAGCACATATCTTGTAGATGTACACTATAAATATTCAAGCAATACAATGAGTTGAATGTGCGGTGCGATCTTAATTCTCCTTTGGTAATAAGCTTGTACAGCATGCTTATGTGAAAGTACCCATTTAAACTACTTGAATCTTCTCCTAGAGTGCAGTTTGCCAATTCTTACTAGAAAATCACAATTAATTGTGTAGTCGGGTGGCCTCAAGTGTAATGGAGTTGCAGTTCATGGATAGTTTCAAATCCTAAATGTGTATTCTTTTTTTTAAAAAAATTGTCTAGGAGCACTGGCATTTCATTATAGAAGAAAGAAATAACTGACGAGCTACATACGCACTCACACACCCCACACACACGCACACACGCACGCCTGCAAGATTCGCCGCCAAGCAGCGCTTGCAAGCCGAGCTCGAGCTCGAAGCTGCGAGGCGGAGCGAGCGCCTCTCGCTCCCACCAGTGGGCCGAAGCACCACTCGCTAAATGTGTTATTCTTCGAAATCCAAACTTAATGCTTTTGTTCCTGGATAGTTTTGACACCAAAGTTGTAGTTATGCGAAATTAAATCATTAACATTTAGGCACGAGCAAGAAACAACTACACAACTTATGAAAATGACTACATTTTTCCTTGGTAAAATGAGACCAATATTTAAAGAGATCAACCTAGCGATAGTCAAATATGTAGTATTTAGTTTCACATTATTGGTACAACTTTAACGCACCCGGATGGTCCTTTTAAAACATCCAATAATTATTACATCAAATATGTTCATTTATTTATGGAAGTGCAGGTATAATAAGATTATTAGGGGGAACAGGGTTTGCCTTCTCCTAAAAAGCATCTCCCACAACATTATGTGCATAACACCTTCCCATCACTGTGCAACTTCAGATATATATGAGTGATTAAACTTCAGTTCTCCTTTCCAAGAAGTCCACGGTGATACTCTCCAAGAGCCCAAACAGGGTACAAGTTGCGGTAGTTGGGGTAGTTGAAGTAAACAGAGGAGTTGAAGTTTCCAACATGTTCCTATCAACACAATGCAAGTAAAAGTTTGGTATTAGGGGCAGTTTAGAATAGAAGATTCTTTGTTTTAGAATAAAAGAATGCGGCATGAACACGCAAATGCAACACCCTAAATCCTAAACTCGAACATGACAGTTCAAAATGCTAACATTTGCGGATTCAATAATAAAACAATAATGAGAATAAATTACACAACGAAAGGCATCTTATTTGTGCAAGAAGGCCTAAATGAGTGTGGCAACCTTGTAATTTGACCAATTTCATTGAGTACCAACAAGAGCATTGTTCACATGTTTTTTTTTAAAAAATAAGTGGCGCTTGTATTGTGGCAGTGCTGAAATTAACTTACTTGTTGAGGAAACTCGCCTGTCTCCATCTGCATATTGATCAATATTTTTGCGGCACGATGTAATGGTGTTTGATCGCGTTCCATCTACTCATAATACCCAAAATATGAGAACAACATGTACATATGAATATATATAGTTTCATTAATGATGCTCTGCAGTAATTCATATATAATGCACAATCAAACCTGCCCAGCGTAAATCAGAGCTAGCATCGCCCAAGCGGTGTTCACTGCATGAGTACAACTGCCCTCTACGTAAGCCTGCTCAAGATGACGACCAGTTAAGAACATGGCAGAAGTGAGTAGTATTACTAAATGTAGCAGATAAATCAGTTAACTAAGTTCAATTCTTGTATAAAAATGGCCATATTCTCTTGGCCTAAATTGATGGAATGATCTAGATGATTGAACAATATCCTGTAGGGCTCGACTTGAAGTGCAATTCTCTCCTCAATTGGCCACTATAGCTATATAGCAATGTTGGTCTCTATTCGCATTCAGCACCCTTTCTCTACTTACCTCAATTGCTGGCTACATCATGGTGAATGGCAGAAACCCTAGTTTGATGGGATTTTTTTAGTGGTACAAGGAGGGCGTATATAACACACACACACACACACATCATACTCACATACCACAAGTACATACACACATGCCCGTTCTTTACATACGCTACGAAAGCAATCGGAGGCTCTACGACCTCTGGAGTGTGGGAATGTGATGTCCCACTTAACGTGTATGTGTGTGTACCTATTTTTAATTATTCTCACTCATGAGAAATTCGATCTCGGAGATCAAACTCTGATAGGCAGAGAGTTCTACACTTCCGTTGCCAACCGAACTATGCTCGGTCCTCTGGTTCCATGGAATCGATGGCTCATTATGCTGGAGCATCCATACCACCTGTAACAATTGTGTGCATTGACATGTGTAAAATTTGTATTTATTTTTATGTCGTTACCCCGCTTCTAGTCACATATTTTGGCCATAATTTTGTCAACCATACATATGCTTGCCCTCCTTTTGGACTGTTATATTTTTCTATAGGTTGGTGCGATCGAGGTACAATTTCATCAATTGGACCTTTAGAATTAAGTTGTGAAGTAATCATCAAAGGGAGAGGGAGCTAGGGTTTGCAATCTGCAAAAAAGAAAGGTTAAAGTGCAAAAATTTGCCATTCTGTTAGGGTTTTCCTTTTTCAGCCACCACTACATAGCACAGCCACTTGCATCTCCTGTTTAAACCCCAACGGTAGCCACCTCCCAGCCTTAAGGCCGACAAAAAAAACTCCTTAGAGCTCGAATCAAAATCACCTTGATAACAGTAGTTAATTGTTTCAAAATTTAAATGAGTCCATTTCGAGCAGTGAATGAGGCTCGATTTGACAGTGGCTCGTTAGCTCAAATATAAAATGATATAAATAAAATAATTTTGTATTAAAGTATGTCTATTTTAAAAAAATCTTTGTAGTAATGGCTCGTTAAAACTGACAGGCAGCCTACCCACACACACAAAACCCGCAAACACTGTTGCCTTCTCCCAGCCGCCACAAGCCCACAGGCCACAGCCAACTAGCGCCACCAGCCTCGGATCCACTACTGACCCGCACAGCCAGCACATTTCCTCCTTAGTCCACTACTCAATCCACAGCTCAATCCATAGCGCCGTTGCTCACCTCCACCTACATCGTCGATCTGCAACATCAACAGGACACCGGAGATAGTTGATCTATGATGCCGGCTTTATCCTGCTCACCACCTGCAAGTTCTTGTTTGAATACACTCAACTCCTACTGCTTCCACGACCACGACTCCAGCTGCTACATCTTCACCAACATCTCCTTCCACTACACCCACTACTGCTGCTAATACCCCATTCATCATCCCCTGCTGCAACATCTCAACCCCTACTATTCTTCTTCTTAGTTTAATCTTTCCATTCCCCATCCCTAATCCTTCCTCCTTAATTCCCTTGTTCTTTATGTCTGCAGTCTGAACTGTTGTGTACAAAATTGTGAATTCAGTAATACTCTTGGGAGGATCTTGTGAATTGTTGGATAATTGCAAGGATTCTATAGTAGTACTGTGATCTGTAATTTGTTTTTGGATCCTGCTGTTAGAACATTTATTCTATAGTTTGTTCATCTATTCAGTAGATTTTGTAGCCGTGAATTGTTCTCTGTTCATGTTAAGAGTTTGTTCTTGTGGTTAATTTGTGTAGTAATAGTGCTATTATATCCTTGTCTTTTGGTAAGTACAAATTCCTGGTCAATAGGTAAGTAGTGGCTAAATTTGTTCACTTATTATGCTAATACATTGCTAGTGGTTTCTATCTTCCTGTGGTAGCTACTAAGTGTTAATCGATTACCAAAAAAGAATATTATGCTTGTTTAGTTGTTGTCAGTTAGTTCTTGTGTTAATTTTAGCTGCTAGTACTTGTAGTTCGTAAAAAAACTTAAAAATATTAATCTTTCTGTTTGTTTGTTCAGTATCATAATTTGTGGTTAGCTGTGTCCCTTCACTGTTCATTTCCTGTGATTGTTTGTCTATTACTTGCTGGTAGTTTTGGTAGTGAACAATACTAATAGATTTTGTTAGTTTCCAGCCCCTTTCTTCCTCATTCTTAATCATGTCTGCCTTATCCTCCTTTTGTTCCTCTCGGTTGTGCAGTGTTACTCAAAATTGGACACAGGGATTGGAATCTAACTTGGAGTCACGGCATCTGATGAGGACATCACAACCAAGGATACAACCGCTGCCCCTTCTTCCCCTAAGACCGCTACTTCGTCCCCGACCGTCGCTGTTTCGGCCGTTACTTCGTCTACGGCGCCTGAAGGGCTTAATCCGGAAGCAAGGCCTTTCCACCCACCTTTGCTGGACCAGCACATCAAGAAAATCCACTGAGGACAGCCCATGCGCCAAGGAAGGCCCAAGTTCAAGCCCAATTCGTCGCCGAGTCCGGTTCGGCCATCCAGGAGCAGCAGTACTTCAAACGGACGCCACGACCACATCTGAACTCCGTTTTCAACGTTCAACCACTCGTTTGAAAGGTATCGAGATAACCTTTCCAATGGATCTAGTCCCAGGGCCAAATTCCTCCAGCAGTGATGGGAAATCACAGAAAAATCTCACGGGACAGAAATTTCGGGTGTTGCGCCACCTTTCTTTTGGGCCCAAGGCCCATGTACTCTTAGGGTTTTCCCCTCCCCTTGGCCGGCGCACCTCTCCTGGCTGCCGCACACCCCTTGGGCGCCCCCCTTGTGTGGGTACCCCTTTATTTAGGGTTTTCACCCCTGTTCTTCGTTTTTTGGAGGTTTTTGTTGTGTTTGGTAGACCCCGTGTGTGCGTCCCTCCTCGTGTTTGCGCGTGTCCACTAGACCGCCCGAGCTGAGAAACAGAACCTCAACTTATTTCTTTTGATCTCAACACTATATTTTCAGATTGCTTCATACTTTATTCTTGCGGGTTCTCGATTTCTTGCAGGAACTATTGATCATTGGATCTTGTATCTGTGTGGATTTGACATTGCGATTGTGAAGCTCCCAACCTGTTTGGTAGGAAGCCCTAAATTCGGTGCCATCAACACCCCAAAATCGACGTACCATCATCTCACCGAAAGATCGGGATCGCCGTCCCCATCAGTATCCGATTTGCCACAAAATTTTTTGGACACGGGAAATGCTACTCGGAATCAGACACGGGTATTAGAATCCAACTTGGATTTAAGATGTTCGATTCAGCACAAAATTTTAGATACGGTGTTCGAGTAAAACTGGTTTGGACCTTCCTCTTTCTGGCTTCCTCCTTGATCTCTTTGTCCTCCCGTTTCCTAGAGTTGTTAGTTATTAGTTTCTATGGGTCATTCGTTAGTTCGGTCGTTATTCTGGGTCGTAAGTTTAGGTTTCCTTTAGTTTTTCCTTTTCACTCCCATGTTCTTGAGACTTAGCTTTGGTTAGGCGTCAAATCATCCATAGTCTAGTCCCTGGGAAGAACATGACAATTCGCCACTATCTCAGTGGTGGCACCCGTGCACTTACAGGGTGTCATTTTTACATGATCATACATCGATGCTAATACTTGGCTTTCGTCCTTCACCTTAAAGAGTTTCTGTCATATTTAATATGCAACTTTGTTGCAGCTTTAATATGCAACTTTAGTGCAGCTAGAACTAATCATTTGGGACTAGTTTTACCGTTGATACGTAACCCAAATTGTTAGGGACGACAATCGCAGACCCAAAATTTTAGCAATAGGGTGAAAAGTTTCTATGGTACCCTAAATGTTGTTTGCCACCTAGGGGTGGAGCTAGGATTTAGGCATAGGGGCAAGCAGACCACCAAACACAAACATACAATAAAAAGGAAATCACATGTCTTATACTCCCTCTGCTCTTTTCTATCTTGTGTTTGGGACATCGATACAGTCTCTATTACATGTTTTTGACCATTACTTTTAAATTAGAAGCTAACAAAAATTACATAAAATATAATCATGCCAAAGTATTTCTGATGACAAATCTATTAGGACACTCCCACTGGTTTGATATTAAGGCTTGATACTAGAGGAGAGGGAGTGGTCAGACGTCATTTTAGAAACAACTACCCCAATAGCTTGTTACTTATGCTTGATACTAAAGGATCCCGCAATGATCATGCAATGGATCATTCCATTGCAAAAAAAGTATAAGTCCTTCCAATGCACAATTTGTCAATACTATTTTCTTGATTCCCAAAAAAGGTTTGATACTCACAAGCTCATTCTCTTTCTACCCTTTCTCTTCCACCTTACCAAAAATTTGATGCAGTATGGCTATAGTATCAAGCACAAGTGATTGTTGGGAGTGCACTTAACATCACTTTTATGTACAAATCTAAATATTTATGTCTAAATTAGTGGTCGAAATTTTAGAATGTTGACTATATGCTCATTATGCGACAAAAAAAATAGAGGTTGAATTTATTTATTACAAATTTATCTCGACTACCAAGCTGAAAATAGAAGTAAATGATTCTGTCTTCATTGAGTTTTGCCCCAATTTCATCTACCTCGAAGTCTTGCTTAATCATGACATGGTACAACAATTTTTTTTGCCCTTTGGCCACTGAATAGCTTTGTTCAAGTTATGGACTTAAGGTTATTCCACGAAGGAGACGACAAAGAGTACAATTTAGGATAATGTGAGTAGCAAAAACATGGTACTTCTCTTTTGATAGGTGTTCTACCTCCAGTTCAAAATAAAATCTAAACGATTTTTTAGGACAATCTCAACAGATATACTAGTTTTGTTACTAGTGCATTGGCTTCAAACTCTATTGAGCTTGAATGAATGTCAGCTGTGACTACGAAATGTTACTGGAGGAGCTTAGAAATGCTAATTAGCTTAGTATCAACATTCTCTACATTAGTACTTGTTAGATCCTATATTTGGGTACTTCCTTGATCCATGGGATATATATGTTCTTGTATCCGGCCAGCCTGTGAAACATATTACAATCAAAATGGCATTTGGCAAATGTAACGGAGCTTTTAATGGGACTGGAATTTTTTGCAAGCGCAGAATTTGGGGATGGCATGTAGCAAAACTTCTCTTCATGCAGAAGATTTTGTTGCCTAGTTCTTTTGACTTTCTTTTCTTTTAATTCAGCTCTATTTTACTCAAACGATCCGACCTAACAATCTGTAGTTAACTAATAGTAACAAATTGAAGGTCTGCATTTGCATATTGACTATTTAAAAGGTGTGCAAGTGTCTCTCTATCTTGCAAATTTTGGAAGCGCTTACTATACAGGACTAGTATCAAATCAACCTTCAGAAGAAAAGATCTACTAACGTACAGGAAGAAAATATTACTCACCTCACTTTCACAGGAAAGATAACTCTCTGCCCAACCACCTGTTTCGAGTTGTTTTGACAGCAAAAAGTTGCATGCATTCCTAATGCAAATACTATTGTCGAAAGTTTTTCCAGCAGCAGATAAGCCTTTTACCGCAAAAAAGGTCCCATAGATAAAACATATGCCCCATGTTCCATACCTGTCAGATAGTAGATAATCTGATTATCAACTATAAGATTGAAAGACAATATTTTGCGCAAAATATATAATGCATTTTTACAAACCATGAGCCATCCTTATTTTGCTTATTCTCAATATATCTGGCAGCTTCATTGATACATGTTCTTATCTCTTCACTGCGGTACCCTGGATAGAGCTCTCTAAATAGTATGAGGGCGTGCATCAATGAGGATGTACATTCAACATTTCTGTCAACGGATTGCATTGCATGACTTAGTTTCTCTAGGTAAACTGAATAGAGAATGGGTTAAGTTTTGATAAAGGAGAATTGTCTAATTTCTTACGGATGGTCGATGACAATATTTTGAAAACTCTCAGAAGGATTCATGACCTGGGTTGTCAAACAAAATAATGCCAGTAAATATGTGGGTATAAGATATGGAAGAGCAAAGTACTTCTTGGCTAATTCTCAAATAAGAGATGAAAAAGAACATGTAGACATCTTACATTAAAGTATAATAAACATCATTTAATATTGTTAAACATGCATTATGGCTCATTGTAATTACCTTTGGAGTTAGTTTTCATCCGGTCAGAGGATTATTGATTCCAAGTAATATAGTAGTGGAATAATAATTTACATCTGAAGTAACCCTTTTATTTGCTCTGCATGTTCATCTAATACACTGCTAATAATAATAAAAAAGGCTCGATTCCTTGTATGCTACTGATTAATCCTTTGAAGAGCAATCTACCATCAAGTAATTTTCTCTTCCTTACTTGCAATTTTATTTCAAAATCTTGGCAATTTTCTCTTCCTTATTTGCCATTTTATTTCAAAATCTTGACTATATATTTGAAAAATGGATGTTATTCAGTGGTTCCTTAGGGTGTAGAAAGACCATTTTTCCATAGGCTCCACTTCACAAGCTACCTGTGGTGCAGAAATCAACAGATATAAGAAAGCGGAGATACACATCACGGGGTTTCATACAGCAGGCGCATTCTGGGAAAAATTGTTGATTTGCCCATTTTTCCTTTGCCATTGATCGTTTGTGTCTCATTGATATGCGGGGTCAGGGGCCATATGTCAATGAGACATGCGGAATAAATGATCAATTGCACCTAGAAAACAGGGCAAATGATCAATTCTTCCTACATTCTTTGGCAAGACTAGAGCCATTGATTGGACCAGGGTTTTGGAATTTTGATAATATTGACGATTTAGGAACAAATTTTTTTCAAATGGTTTGGATCAAAGTTAAATTCTAAACTTTAAAGTTCACATTTAAAAAAATCCTCAACCCTAGTAGGTGCGAATGTTCGGTTCCTTTTAGCCCTCTAAAATTCAATAGAAATTGAAAATTTTGACTGGTATGCAAATATTTCGGGATCCATCGAATGAACCGAACTTTGGCGAAATTTGGAACCCTCTCAAGAGCGAGCTGGGAACATTAGAGGAGAGGAGTTAGTGGCACTACGCTGTTGATCCCAGTGAGGAGCAAGAGGGAGTGATTGTGGCTCCTCTTGTCTTTTGGATCCAACAGCCATGGTCAACAAAGTGGCACTGGGTAGCACCAGAGTTGGGAAGGGAAGGGAAGGGTATTTTAGACATGGGAAATTAGCATGCTTAGTAGCACTTCAAATAACCAAATTTAGGAAAGTGACATCACAACATAATCGATTTGAAAAAGAACAGTACAAATAGGCAAGATTGTGGTAAGTGACTCTTGTTTTGCATGGGGTGAGAGAAAAATACAGAAATGACATCTGTGGTGCTATCCAAATTGCATAACATCATCCTCTTGCATTGTATAGCGGCGCAGTCAACACTTTCCCTCCACTAGTGCTAGCTCACCAAGTTTAGCATCCAAAAGTGGCTTTGTTGGCTCCAATAGATGAAAACACATGGGGCGAAAGTGTCAATTTATACCCCTAACAATGCAAATTCGAGGGCAGTGTATTTGCCATAATTTTTCCTTAATTTTCTGTTTAGTCTTGTTGCGATATCATCCTCCTAAAATTTGTTCTTTGGAGTGCAAACTTGTTTGTTTATAAAAGCTAAGATTAACACCTATCATGATACACGATATCACACCTGTCTTCATACAAGAGATTAGAGTCGTCATGACTGCACAATGATTATTAAAGCAGACGGTTGGTGTCAATGTTATTTCAAAGTCCAACCTGCTATTTTGTGGTGATCTGGTAATATTATAGCTTAACTAAAGGTACTCACCTCTATCCAAGAAGAACTTCTCTGGCATTCAAATGTTGAAACGGAACCATCTTTGTTCTTCAGAGAAAAAAAATCTCTCGTTAATTAAATATTCTTTGCACTGAAGTAAAGTGAGTAACTGCTGTTGCAAATCCAAATGTTGTAAAAACTAATGCAAGAAATAAATTACATAAACTCTTAGTGATAAAAATAGGTGCAAGCATCAAATGACAAACAAATGAGTGTTTGAAGTTCAAAAGACACATGTTTAACTACTTCATGTCTCTTGGAATTCAGAAGCATGAGTTTCATGGAATTAGATAGCAGCCCTGCTTTTAGTTAAGTCATATGTTCTCTCTGTCACAACAAAAAGCAATATCCTCTTTTCATTCTAAGGATTTATTAGCCGATTTAAATTCAAATACTCATAACTTTTGCATACAAACTCCAGATTGAGTGAAACAACTTTACAATTTTTTTTCTAAAATCACACTCTTTCTTATTCTGCAAAAATATTTGGATTTAGTCTTCTTTTGTGTTTGGTTGGTTCTTATTTGTGCTTCACGGTACTTTCTGTGTTGACACCGACGTCCCGAAGCCGTCATCATCAAAGCCGAGCAAAACCAAGAATTCAACGAGTAAGGTAAGCATCTCTTTTGATCATATTGATCCTATTATTTTACTTAATTTACGTTCTCTTACAAATCTATGTATGCATGTGCATACTTTTATAAAATGGCTATATTGTGGATATCAGTAGATAAACCTACTTGTTACATGGAACTTCCTTGAAAAATATGCAACCATACCCTTGAAATACATAAGGTTGGGGTAGACAATAACTGATGTTAACTTTAGGTACACTAGACTATACATGCACATGCTTAATTAGCCATGCTTTGGAAATGAGAAGAACAAATAGATGGTTGAAACATTTGTTCGGTAAAAGAGAATTTTGACATGATGAACTAGAGGGGTACCTCTATTATTCCGGTATAAAATCAAAACTGAAAACTAGGTTTTGATATGGGCAAGTTATTGCTATAGCCTGAAGTATGAGGGATGGACTTACAGGGGGAGTTCTTGCCCGAGTCGATTAAGGACTAAATGTAGTGTTTGTAAAATCTAAGATATCCGTGCAACTATAAGTACTATTCATGGAGTGGTTCTAACATACTAAGTTGTCTAGACTAGCTTTGCATATTAAAATACTAGAGTAGTATGGGTATTCCAAGTAGGTTTGCTCAAAGGAGTTTTCTAAGTGAGGTATTGGGGCTAAAGCTTGCAAATATAATGGTGCATGCCTTAGTGTTGAGGGGAAGGAGGAGAATAGTTAAGACAAGGATGGACTATCTTGGTTACTATGTGTGAGTGAATTTTATTTCCACCACCATAGCTAAGGTCAAACATCACCGGGCTCGTGTGAAGGTAGGTCTAGATAATGTAATGGTTTTATTATGATCTCTTTATCGCACACCAAAGGAAGTGTGTTAATAGCTTGGCAACAAGAGTTGGTCTCTATTTGTGGGTAAAGTTGTATGCCTTTGTAGAGTATAAATATTTTTGAAAAGCCTTGGTGATGAGAGACTTGGTGCATGACACTAGTTAGTTTTTGGATTTTAATAAAATTTGAAATGGAAAATGTTGGGTAGCTATGATGCAGATGATATGCTAGGTATGGCTGGGAATGGATCATTGATCGCAAACATGGTGGATTGTGATTTGCACATATTTATCTATATACTTGTTATTTATATATTTATCAACTACTACAAATTCCGTTTGCAATCTACTACTTGCTATTGTTGAATAAGTCTCACTTTATCATAGCCATGCATATACTTATAATTTGTGATACACTACAAGCCTTGCTGAGTACGAATGTACTCACCTTTGCTTATTGATACTCACCTAGTGGATGAAGGATTCGCCACTCCCGACGATTCATATTTTGCGCTAGGTTTCAGAGAATATAACGACAATCATATCTAGGGCTTGATCTAGTTTGATGCATGTGGATATTTTAGGTTGAGGCATACCGCTTAACCTTGATGCTTAATTCACTACCTTTCTGCTGCATTTTGTTGGGCCAATGGCCTCTTGTAGTAAGAACAATGCACTTTTGTGTGTGTGTGTATACATATACATATATGTATATGTATGACCTATGTTTTTATACCTATGAGTATAGAGATGATGAAAATGTTGTAAATATGTGTAATAGTCATTGATTATGGGACTAGTATAGTATATATATGATGTGTGTACTAACTACTGATCATGAGGCTAGTACATAATATGAGACCTTGGATATCCTATGCCGGGTAAGGGTCTTGAAATTTTCTTAACAACTGATAACATTTTTTAAAATCGTTATAATATACCCTTGATATAAATTTATACATCTCCGATGACAAATTTCGATGTTGCTGTTTAAATTTGTTCACTGATTATGTGTCACAGCATACACTTTACGTGTCTTAGTGCGCAGTTACCATAACTATGAAAATATATTATGGAAAAGGGTGATCGGCAAGTACTTCAAGATATATAGGTGATTAAATTTAGAAAATCATACCTTAAAGGAAAGAAGGCAATCAACAGCATCATAAAGCCTTCCTTCTTCCATTGGATTCCCGAAGAGGCTAGGAGAAAGTTTTGATAGCAACAGTATTGCCTAAGGGAAAAAAATCAGAATCAGTAAAGTCGTACTAGGAAACAATTATCCTCATTCATCTAGATTACAACTATATATGTAATGATGGAAATTAAGCTTGTGCTGACCATAAGTGCTTCTGTAGTACAATCAGTTGAAGCCCAACCATTATCTGGGGTTGAGAGCATCCATGAACCTTTTGATCTATGGCGAAACCAATAACTTTGATCGCCAGGAGGATTTCTAGTAACCTGCTTCTAAGAAATTTGTGTTATATTTGTTCTAAAATGTTATTTCAGATTAATTGAAGATCACAAACACTAGACCTGTGCTTTTTTTATATAGCTGTGAGCTCTCTCAATAGTTGGAGCATATTCATCGATGAGATCTGTTGAGCAAATGGCCTGAAGCATAAATGCTATCTCCCAGTTTTGGGGCCCCCCAAATATCTATAATCAATAGAATCACACAGGCATCAAAGTTGTTCCACTTCTAAAAAATAAATACTACATCTATTTTGCAATGAGGTATAAAATTGGAGAAAAAATTAATAAGAATGGACTAAAGTTAACCCAATTAAATGAAATTTCCACTACTCAACATACTCTCTCGTCTTTAATACCATTGATGAACATGTGCAAAACACATATAGTAAACACACCCTCGACCATGCATGGATTTATACTATTATCAAGAAAATGTGTGAACTTATATTATGTATGAATGAAGTAGCTTGATGTTAGGATGGTTTTTAGATGGTAATATAAAAGATTTTTTTCAACAAAAAAGGAACATTTAATGCGTGTATATATATTTTTGAAAGACAGCTGGTTATATTAGAAGGTAGATGTGTGTGTATATGAAAACACTTTCCTAACAAACAGTAATGAAATAAGAGATCAAATGGTCATCGAGAAGTAATATTGTACTAACCAATAGGTATATAGTTGACATATGGTCCTCTTTTAAAAGTAGTATCATATATGCTTAGAAAACATTTTAGGCAGATTGAAAATTCCAAGATCACTGAGTCTTCTTGTGCACTGGAGCACACGTCTGTACAGTCAGTGTGTTTGTTCGTATATCTATTGCATCACTGCAGTACTATATATCCAGGTCAAATTTTTTTAAAATAATAATAATTTTTAAAATAATTACAGAAATATTATGTCGAAACTAAAGATGACAGGAATGCACTTGTCACCATTTCAAAAGGCAACAATGTGTGGTGACAGAGGGCGATCTATCGTCACTTGCCGGCCCCTCTACCACCAATTGAAATGGCGACAGAGGGGGGGACTTAATCGCCGTGTGTGGCTTGAGGGGGACTAGATCCACCGGCCGGCCAAAAAAACAAAAGAGAAAAGAGAAGAGGGGAGAGGGAAAGAGGAGAGAAGAGGGGAAAGAGGAGTAGAAAGGGAAGGGGAAGGGAAGAGGAGGAAAGGGAAGGGAGGAGGAGGAGGAAGCGAAAGGGAAGAGCGAGGAGGGAGGAAGGGGAAGGGAAGAAGAAGTTGCTATAAATTTCAAAGGTACAATTTTTATTGCTTTAATTATGTTTTGAAGATATGGTGGTTAGCAACCAAAACAATTAGATTTGTAGCTATTGAGTTGTGCAGAGTATAATAGTTGTAAAGATATATAGATATTATTAGATATGGATCAAATTCGATATCGATATGAAAAATTGAGGAAATTATATCGGGTAGTATGTAGTTGAAAAATAAAATTTATGGATATTTGTAGCATTTGTTTGTTGTAGTGTAGAGTAGCTTATCGTGATACATAGACGCAGCGTGCAGTTAGGTTTAGAATTCATGAGGTGTAGTACATATTGGTTGATATAATAGCGTTGCGTCATGTACGTAATAACAATTTAATAAGATGCTCGACAGTTATGGATGAGCGGGTACATTTAAAAATACACTATAGAGAAGAGGTTCCACATATGGGTGCACAAGGGGTGGTGCTAGGCTATTTTTCAAGTGAGATGGCTAGCCTGTCATGTACAGGGAGCATCTATGGAACACGGTTACTAGATGCTTGTACCATCTGTTCTCGTTGAACCATGAGTATCATGTCTGAAGTTGCCTAGGGTTAGTTGTGTCGTACATGGTAGTGCACGTACTGGGAGATAGTGGAATTGAAGGGTCCGAAGTCGTGAAGCTCGTACGTAAGATTGGTGAATGAGCGAATGTGGCCTCTAGTGTTGTTGGGGCAAGCATTTTAGAAAGTCGCTGCTATCCATGCGACACATGACGAGGCTATTGGTGTTGAACCGGATGAAGTTGGAGAGTCCAACCATAGTCAAGCATGCTTATTGGGCCATGATATGGGAGCGGATAAGGACACAGTGTAAGGTGAGGAAGTAGATGTTCCAGTGTAGGAGGTATAGGAATCGATGGACATGGCAGACGAAAGAGAACAGATTGAAGGCTTGATTGAAATAATGGAGGCTAAGAACCATGACTACATTATCTGATAATAAAGGTGATGATGATGGAGAGCTTGGACGTGAAGACGCTTTATCTACAGAGTGGAGGGGTATAAATTCGATAGGCTGGTAATCAATGAGGTTGTGTGAAGGCATTGCATGGGAGTATAATTAGAATAAAGTGAGACAAGGAGGGATTTACAAGACTAAGTAGGAAGTGCAAGAAGCAGTAATAGCATGGGCAATGCCACTACGGAGAATATTTAAGGTTGTGAAGTCAAATTCACGGGTGTATGATGCCAGATGTGAGATGGAGGGTTGCTCATGGCGTGTCCATGTGTACAAGCCAAAGTGGGACACCATTTGGATGTGTTCTATAGTTGTTCTACACTTATGGTGCTGAGAGAGTCTATGCAATCGTATAGAAACATCTCTTTAGGCTTTGTTGTAAATGTAATGTATGGGGAGATTGTAAATAACCTGGATTTAGAGCCACATGCTATCATACTTGCAATAGAGCAGAGGTTTCAGCACATAATAAGCTATGCCAAGGCATGGAGGGTGAAGCAAAAGACCATAGAATCTAGGTTTGGTATTTACAAAGACTTGTACTAGAACCTGCCAAGTATGCTTCAAGTGATTCAAGAAAGGAAAGCTAGGACATATATTGATAATTTTGAAGATGGTATTGAAGCAAGCATTCTTTGCTTTTGGTGCCTGCATCAACACGTTCAAACATTGTTGTTCGTTGCTTTATCTAGCTATCACATTTCTAACTAGGAAGTACAAGGGCCAGATATTTTGTCATAGGAGTAGATGGAAACAACCAGATTCTTCCCATAGTGCTAGCATTTGTGGAGAGTGAGAACACTGATAGCTGGTTCTAGTGTTTGAGAAACATGAAAGCCAGTATTGAGAAACAAGAAATAGAAGGGGCACGAAATGCTTCTCTTAGTTGATTTAGCATGAGTCTAGAGAGAAGTGGTCCTTGCTTTATGACACCAATAGTGCTAAGTATAGTGTCATAACGACAAACCTGGTTGAGGTGTATAATTGGGTGATGCGGGGTCTTAGGCCCCTTCTTTTGGTAGCTATAGTGGAGGAAGTTCTCCAAGGCATCTTGAAATAATTTGTAGATTGTCATGCTAGGGCGTTGGTCGGCATGAATGATTCTACTGTGAAATACTCCAGTATGATCAGTACATACATGGAAGAAATATGCAAGAAGGGGTAAATGCATAGAGCATTCAAGATGGGCACAAGGAAGCTCCATTTTAATATATTGTGTAGAGATAAGGGCAGTCGTGGGACAAACGATCAAAAAGTTGTTCAGGAGTGCACCCTTCGAAGTCAAACTTGTTTCTGCACATACAACAAGCTCTGTTTGTTATACAGGGCATGTGCACAATTGATGGCCGCCTGTTTGACAATTCGTATAGATCCAAGCATATTCATGTTTGAATTTTTCATGAAGGAAGCGGTAACGGTAACTTGGAGTGGAGAAATGTATGGGTTCATGTGGTCGGTTCCTTCATGAAGGATCGGACCTGGGAGCATACATGATGGGTTATAGACCTAGATAGGCTGAAGGGAGTTGGGCACTGATAGACAAGATGTATTAGGAATGACATGGATGTAGAGGAATATGGGCATCATGTTAAGAAATATTCTATTTGCAAGGAGATGGGCTACACTTTCAAGTATTACTCAATGCTACAAAAAAATGTGAAATGTCATTTCTATGTCATTCCTCATGTGTGTTGATGCAAAACAATGTTGTAATGTCGAAATTCTTGTAATGCCGTTTCTATGTCATTCCTCATGTGTGTTGATGCAAACAATGTTGTAACGTCAAAATTGTTGTAATGCTGTTTCTATGTCATTCATCTTGTGTGTTGATACAAATAATGTTGTCATGCAATTTGTATGTCAAATTATTGTATGGCAAGAAAGACTCACTACAATTGTAATATCTTATGTCTATAGGTTTACATTTCAACTTACTTTGCATTGTACTAATAGTTAACACTTCAATTACAAGTATGGAGGGTGACCCTGCACGTGTTGGGCTGAAGTACGAGCTATTGAATCTGATTATAGACTTGTTACACCAAAGACAGTTAGCCACCTTACCCCTGACTGATGGTGAGGCACCGATCAAGCTTGGCTCCCTCCAGTTGCGTACCCTCGATGAGGGCATGGAGGATCGATGAGTGATGGATTCCCAGGTGAGTGGACTTGTTTAATGATTGCATTCAGCTGTTATTATCATTTGACATAAACATACTAGCTATGTCTGCACGGAGGTTGAGGGTGTCAGGATTGCTCCCTTTAGCAAGGATGGTGGAGTCCATGGTCGTCAATATGCAAGATAGATGTGGTGCCTCCTAGTGATTTTTGTAGTATAGGAGCCTACTCATGGCTCATATCGATTGTTGGCAACTTGAGATGCACATGTTTCACCTCCCGTGCTAGGAGATGACACTGACACTTGAAGATATGAGTTACCTCACATGTCTTCTAAGCACTGGGGATGCAATTGTACCTTAGGACATCGAACCGAAGTGGTGTGCTAAGCTACTTGGCAGGTTCAATGGCGTGCTACCCACTGACGCAGGTTACACAGCCTTCTCTAGTGCTCACAGACCATCTTAGAAATGGTTCACACATTTCTCTGTAAGTGCTTATTCATTTCTAGATTTCCATTTGGTTTTGCATTTATGTTGTCCAATAAAACTTCATGTTTTGCAACTGGAGAGGATGGCCGACGGTGTGGGGGAGTACATCATGCATTGCTAGTTTAAGGAGTACCTGGTATGATTCTTCAGCTAGGTCATGTTTTGCTTGTCCCCTGGGGACAGCGTAGACAAACATATGATCTAGTACATGAGGATGATAGCAGAGGTAGACATAGACGACATCCCACAGCTAGCTTGGGGCTCGGCTATTTTAGCTGTCACGTACTGTGCCCTCTGCGATGGGTATCACCGCATGTGGGACAACTCCACTCTCGCCGCATGCCCTCTCCTTCAGATGTGGTCCTTCGAGCGCTTTCAGATCGGGTGATCGCAGATCGAGTTGGCATCTTATGGTTCAGTCTTCTATGGGGCCCCTGGGGACGGCGTGGGCCATCCAACCATAGGGACATTGTGATGTCATTGACAGGTTAGTATTGTACCTTTCTCGTGATTTATACAATAGTTTCCCATGTTCTTTACTAACCTTTGCCCATACCACTACTTGTGCAGCCGACTTTTATGCTAGTTAAGGCGCACACATCGTACAACAAGTATGCCATGATGTTCAATCAGCTCATGGATGATCATGTGATCTGGAGGCCATACATCTCAGAGGTTGTCACCACACAAGCACCTTTGGGCCTGTCCATACAGTGCACTCATGACGCCATCTTCTTCTCACTCATCGTTACCTGGTCTACAACGTGTTCATCGAGACGTATGCCGTTCATCATGTGATGTAGTAATTTGGACTCCAACAGCTATTCTTGGTCCCTAGTGGTGATGTGGTCCCACTGACCGAGTGACCGTCCACACATGAGCTCTCCTTTACTTTATTGTCTACTGTAGCATACATTGTATGTCCTTACTAATAAGATTGACATGTTAATCTTTTTGGGCAAGCACACACGGAAGGGTGTCACGAGACGTAGGGCTAGGCAACATGCATACTCCCTCTTGCTTAGCTATGGGCACATGCATTGGAGGATGTCCATGAGGAGGCTGCCCCGTACGACCACAGGACGTACGATGATTACATCCACTGGTACATCACGCGCACATGTGTTCAAGTCATGTGTGTTGTCAACGATCCTCAAAGGCATGTTCCCTCCATGGTAGACATGTACCCCTCCTAGCCAGACTCCGCTTTTCATCGCTCAGTCAGTACAACTACTAACATGTTTTCCAATGTACCATTCATAAAATGGTTACAACTCCTTTTAGTACAACATCTTTCAATTTGTACATAGAGCAACCTTGCTAGAGAGGCTTGTGAGGAGCTCATCTCCCTTAGGTCTCGAGACAGGCTAGAGGATAGGTTGGAGCTTAGCCTGGAATATCTCATAGGTGCGTTGGAACGTCTTCATGAGAAGACGAGGCACATCATTTGGCTTACGTCCTATAGGAGGCTTTGGCTAGAAGGATGCGATGTGGTTCACACACATTCCTCCTCCATATGTGGTCGACATGCCCTACACACCACAGCTAGGACATCGCACACACATAGAGTACCTCCTCTCGATGTGCCTAGGGGCTCCAGTTGGCACCGTCAGGCACCATACACCTACATGTTTCTAGGTAAATCTTTGCATTACTATTTTGTGCATTGCATTGTCTACATTCTGTTGTGTACTAATAGAAAACATATCATATATTTCTTCAACAACGAACTATGCACCCCCCATCGATGCCATGACCCACTCCAATGACCCGAACTTCGGCAATGACACCCAGGCCGATGACTGGATCGTCAACCCCCACCACTGAACGGGTGCACTACTTGGTTCCTCATGGCTCTTCAATGCACTAAGACTGATTGAGTTAGCGGATGTTGCCTTCATTACCCCATTAGCACCAGTACGTCCAACAAGGACCAGTTGGCAAGTCCCACCCAACCACCTGACGTACCCATCTAGATATGTACAATGACGTGCTAGGCTTGGGACCACACAAGGTGTTGCATCGCGAAAGAACCGCAGCTAGTGTTTGTACTTTCTTCATTATTGTACTCTTATGTGGATAACTATTCACATGCTCAAGTTGTGAACATATCTTCCTCGTTTATCATTTTGTTTCATCCTGTTACCGATGTCATGCAATTAACTGCTACAATCCGTGGTACTAACAACAAAATATGACCCACTCCACCAGACCGAAGTGACAACACACTACCACTTGCTTTATGACACAGAAATGACACCACGCTGCAACCTACTTTACTAGACAAAATGGACAACATACTTCCACACGCTACATGATACCGAATTGACAACACATTGCCACCCTGCTTTGTCAAACCGAAGTGACAACATGCTGCACCTTGCTTTATTAGACCGAAGTGACAATACGTTGCCCCTACTTTCTTAAACCGATTTGACAAAACACTACTACCTACTATATTAGTCCGATTTGACAACACACTAGCACCTGCTTTACAAGATTGATTTAGCAACACATTGCTTTATCAGCCTGAATGGACAACACACTGGCACTTGCTTTGCTGCATCAATCGACAACTCATTTGTCATCATTTGCATCGAATCGACTTAACACACAAGCACTTGCTTTGTCACAACAAAGTGACAACATACTGTCATAGCTCCCCCAACACAATATTTACGATGAACTAGTTAACAAAAAGCTGCCTATAAAATGGTAGTCACTCCACAACCACAGCCAACACTTCTTCACTTGGTCAATCTCCATAGCTTCGTCTGTGTCACCGCCACACCCAACACTCCCCCACACTGCCGGAAGCAAAAATGGAAGGCCAAGAAGGCGAGAGACTACCCTAATATTTGTTGCAAGGATGCATCTGTGTCTCTAGAGTATCCCTAGCCAAACTGCGACTACAAAACCCCGGCATGGATCATGCAGTCTAGGCATCCATACACCATCAGTCAGGCTTTCTACACATGCAAGGCACCCATGGTAAGTTAACAATACGTATGTACATTCTTCAATGTATGTTGTGTTCCCTATACCTCTAACTTCATTCATGGATAATCTCAGGAAGATGACAGTTGTTACATCTTCCAATAGATCTATAGGCCAGACAAGTACGATAGAGAATTCTTCAAGCGCAAAATGTACCTTCACTACTCAGTTGTGGCCGAGTGATTCACACATTAGAAACCTTCTCCTGAGACCGTGGAAGACAAATCAAAGCTCCCGCCCAACTGCCTTGAAACAGCACACTTCTAGAAGCCCATTAATGAGCTGATGGCATATAGGAAGAAGATGAAGGAGCAAGCCGATGTGACTCGCTTTTAGAAGGAGCCTAAGATCGTCCCTGAAGACTATTATTGGGTGGATATCTATAGGAGTAACTACAAAAAAGCCAAGGCCCTAAGCCTAATGAAATTAAAGGTGAAAGCACTGATAGATCCTTCCATATAGGGTTTATGATAGCAAGCATAACTTCTTTCCAATTCCAAAAGGCACACATGTATGTCATCACCATGTATCTTTCATGGTTTTCTATGTCATGCTATGTAATCGGATTGTATGTACTTCTTTTGTGGTTTTCTATGGCATGCTATGTCATTTTTTTGCCTTCAAACTATTTATAAAATTTTATTTTTCCGCAATGTTTCAACAGAAATATTCTGAAATGCTATGAAATCTCATAATAATGCTATGTATCCTCCTCTTTGATTTTTGTGTTGGATAAGTTAACAAAGGATGCTGAATATTGCATGGAAAATGCCTTCAGTACATATCTGGTATTTATTTTAGAAATTCACTTCTAGGTTGAACCAGCGATAGCAAGCCTGCGTGGCAGCCACACTAGCATGTTGCCATTTAAAATGGCGATAAAGGTCTATTTCTATAATTTTTTTGGCATATTATTTATGTAAGATTATTACAAAAAATTCCTATAATTTCTCCCGACAGATTATTTCCGTAATTTTATTCCAACTTAGTACATGAATAAAAAAACACAGTGTCATCATACTAAGAAATCCTATGTCCTGTAAATTATTTTTACTAATTACTACTTCAAGAAAGACTATTTTAGGCTCTCTATCGCCAGTTAGAGTGCTGAAAGAGAGTTGTCACCATTTGGACTAGTGACATCTCTATCGCCATTTCCAATGGCGATAGAGACACTGTTGCTATTTGAAATGGCGACATAAGTGTATTCCTATCATTTTTAATTTCGGTATAATATTTTTGTAATTATTTTTTAAAAAATTATTATTTTAAAAAATTCTATCTAGGTCCCTAGTACGTGGTAAATATTAATCTCACTATGTACAAACAAAACATGGTAAATATTCATCTCACTATGTACAAAACAAAGGGCTCAGATTTGAAAATCTAGGTCCAACTTTCAACATAATGCTAATGTGGATCGTAGCTACATATATACACACACATATACATACATACATACATACATATGTATGTATGTATGTATGTATGTATGTATGTATGTATGTATGTATGTATGTATGTATGTATGTATGTATGCCACTAAATTAGTCCAACCAGGAAAAGGAATAAATTTGTGCAAAAAATCAAGCAGTTATATGTAATGTATACACAAGCATATTCAGATGCATGCAAATTGTAGAAACAAAGTCATGAGAGCAGGAACAAAACAATACTTTGGTCTTCATGCCATCTTCTGCAATCCACAAATAATCATGTATCCTTGGAAGATGTCGTTTGAGTGCATTTGAATCTGGATTTTCTACCCAACAGCAAATCATATTTAGTGCCTGATCATCAATGAATTTATAGAAATGTTAGTTCCCAAGAATTAAATTAAGGATCCTACTGTATATATATTAATAGAGCTTTTACCATCATTGGGGATACCACAAAATTACTGTTAAATTTTTGTTCCTCTTGTCACCTCTACCCTTTAAACTTTTGTTACTAATTTAGTATATATGTTAGTACATCCCAAGAATGGTAAAAAGTCTCACATATTAATCATAAAATGAAAGAAGATATGTAAAATAATAATAATCTGATAGAAAGGTCCAACTCAACTACTTGGGTCATGAGACAAACAAAAAAGCGTACATGCAAATCTTGAAGAGTATCATGTTATAGTGGAAGAGAAGTTTGCTTAATTACAATGATCTTGGTATGAATCATTGCAAAAGACTTGTTCTCTTGTTTTGTTTCATAGATAGGCATGAGTCATACTCAGAGATAATTTTCTACTGATGTTTGTTCCTTTTGTTAAAATCATTATTCTCTTCCCTACCCGTTGTAGCTCGATTGAACCAACCTACCTAATGACATGGAACATGGATCTGCTGTAGTTGTAGTTACCAATTCGGCCACATGGTCACACAGGGATGCTACTGGTTGAGGAGTCGACCTGGAGATGTCCAACTGCTGATTCAATGGTCCACAGGTGCTGAAATAGCTTATTGCAGAGGTTCTCAGCGCATCCCTCGCCTACACTGCAGTGCCTCTAGCTAGTTCATTAGATTTCGCTCCTACACTTCATGCCTCTCGAGCCAACTTCATATGCAGTGTCCATCGGCTGTGTTTTCCTGTGGGTGTTCATCATCTGCACATCCTTCATCAAGGCTCCTTTACTTGCCCCTCTCTCTCCCCCCTACCTTGCATTGGGCTTGTTACCTTGCCGATCAATCGTCTCTTCTTTTGTGGTTTATTTCCCTACAGCTGCTGATTCACAGGTGCTGAAGTAGCTTATTGCAGAGGTTCTCAGTGCGTCCCTCGCCTACACCGCAGTGCCTCTAGCTAGTTCATTAGATTTCGCTCCTACACTTCATGCCTCTCGACCCAACTTCATGCCTCCACTATTCACAGATTTCGCTCGCCAGTTGCAATAATAGAATTATTTTTTCCCTCTTACTAATATTTACATATGCAGTGTCCATCGGCTGTGTTTTCCTGTGGGTGTTCATCATCTGCACATCCTTCGTTAAGGCTCCTTTACTTGCCCCTCTCTCCCCCCTACCTTGCATCGGGCTTGTTACTACTGGACATAAGGAGGCTTGTGTCCTATTGTAATCCATTCAACAAAAGAATGTTTTGCACCTAGTTTGTGTTAGAATGTATGGGCCTAGCCTATTTTATTGAATTCAATAAATCCCAAGGCCTATGTTTAATACGTTTTAATGGAGGGGGTTACCAGTGCTTAATGGCGGGGGTTATCAGTGCTTAATGGCGGAGGTTACTGGTGCCTTGATGGTGTCTAGGTTCATTGAACCAGCTCCTCCAGGTGCCAATATAAGATGCCCCTACCTCTTGAGTCCTTGCACCACACACCTCAAGCTCTCTCTCTCTCGATTCCTTGTTGTTGCTTCTCTACATCTCCGCCCCAAAGATTCTCATGAGCACAGGCTGCTGGGAGAGCAGCCTCTCAAACCCCGTCTGCGTGAGATTCTCTCGGGATACACCGCGATAAGGTTTTTGGGAGCGCACTTCGCGCACGATCGCCGGGTTTATCTACTACTTCGTCGTCTACTTCCTGGTGGCCGATCGAGGGACTGCACTGCGAACATCTTCCTGCATCAATGTTCGATCGACTACACTGAACAACTGCGTTCATGACAACTGATCAGCAGAATAGCACCACCAGTGTCACCGGCACTGGTCCTACTGCAGGGTATAAATTCATAAACTCTGTTGTGTTATTTTTATGGTTTCCAGTACTGTTTGCATATGCGATGAATATGCTAGCTACTACTTATGTTAAGTACTACATGTTCAGTATGTATTTCAGTACTGTTTGGTTTATCAATATGGTCACTCATTTTGTCATGTTATATGAACTCTGGATTAAAATTAATCGAAAAGTGCCTATTTTCCCAACAATCCAAAAACCTTATGTTAGGAACTTTTCGATCACTGGCTTTGCTGCTGCGCTAAAGCCTAACGTGTTTGATGGATCAAATTATAAACGTTGGCATGCCAAGATGATTCTGTGGTTGACAGCCATGAACGTGTTTCACGTTGCGCAAGGCAAGCCTGAGGCAGGGCTCTTTGATGAACAAGAGAGAGTTTTTGCGGTTGCCGATAATTTGTTCAGAGGCGCAGTGATTAGTGTTCTAGGCGAAAACTTGGTGGATGTGTACATGATTCTGCTTACGGGAAAAGAAATGTGGGATGCCCTCGACGCTAAGTTCGGGGTTTCGGATGCAGGCAGCGAGCTGTACGTCATGGAGCAGTTTCATGACTACAGAATGGTTGATGATCGCTCTGTAGTCGAATAGGCTCATGAGATTGCCGCTATGAAAGAACTTGAGAATTTTCCTTGTGGGTTGCCTGACAAGTTTGTGGCAAGGTGCATTATTGCTAAGTTGCCACAGTCTTGGAGGGATTTTGCCACTACTCTAAAACATAAGAGACAAGAGTTCAGTGTCGCTGATCTCATCGGGTCTCTAGATGTTGAGGAGAAGGCAAGGGCAAAAGACACTAAGGAAAAAGGGCTTGATGGAAGTTCTAGTGCCAATTTAGTACAGAAGAGAAACTTTCAGTCCCGCAAGAAAAACAAGAACATGTTCAGTGATAAAAATAAAGCCGTTCAAACTACTAGCTTCAAGAAGAAGAAGAAGAATTCAGGGAAAGGAGACTGCTTTGTTTGCGGCAAGTCTGGCCATTGGGCTAAGGATTGCACTGAGCGCAAAGATAAGCAGAAAAAGTCCACCAATGTTGTTATTGGCAATACTGAAGAGGGAACAATCGGGTATGTAACAGTACCTACTGTTCTATCAGTATGTCACTCACCAGACTGGTGGGTTGACACTGGGGCCAATATACATGTGTGTGCTGACAGGTCTCTGTTTTCTTCTTATTAGGTCACAAGGACTTCCTCCGTGCTGATGGGGAACGGGTCGCATGCGTTTGTACGTGGGGTCGGCACAGTTGATCTGAAGTTCACTTCAGGCAAGGTTGTGCGATCGAGAACGTACAACATGTACCCGCGATAAATAAAAACCTTGTCAGTGGATCTCTTTTGTGTAGAGATGGTTATAAGCTAGTATTTGAGTCCAATAAATGTGTTGTATCCAGGTTTGGATCCTTTATTGGTAAAGGCTATGAGAGTGGAGGCTTGTTTCGCTTATCTGTGACAGACTTGTGCAACAATGTGGTGAATCATGTATGTAATGATGAATCTAATATATGGCATTCACGACTTTGTCATATTAATCTTGGTTGCATGACGCGCTTAGCCAGTATGAGTTTAATCCCAAAATTCACCCCAGTCAACGGTTCTAAGTGCCAAGTATGTCTTCAATCGAAGCAACCCCGCAAGCCTCACAAGGCAGCAGAGGCGAGGAACTTGGCACCATTAGAACTAGTTCATTCCGATTTGTGCGAGATGAACGGAGAGTTGACAAAGGGTGGTAAGAGGTATTTCATGACTTTGATAGATGATTCTACTAGATATTGCTATGTGTACTTACTAAAGTCTAAAGATGAGGCACTTCACTATTTTAAGATCTATAAAGCTGAAGCTGAAAACCAACTTGAGAGAAAGATAAAGCGGCTTAGGTCCGATCGTGGTGGAGAGTATTTTTCAAATGAGTTTGATTTATTCTGCGAGGAACATGGTATAATCCATGAGAGGACGCCTCCCTATTCACCTCAGTCAAATGGGGTTGCCGAAAGAAAGAACCGCACTCTAACTGAGATGGTCAATGCCATGTTAAAAACAGCGGGACTTTCCAAGGAATGGTGGGGTGAGGCTATATTGACTGCGTGTCATGTCCTAAACAGGGTTCCTACAAAGAATAAAGAGATAACACCATTCGAGGAATGGGAAAAGAAAAGACTAAACCTCTCTTACTTACGAACTTGGGGTTGTTTGGCTAAGGTCAATGTGCCAATCTCAAAGAAGCGTAAGCTTGGACCTAAAACCGTGGATTGTGTCTTTATTGGTTATGCTTTTCACAGCATTGGGTATAGATTCTTAATAGTAAAATCTGGAATACCTGATATGTATGAAGGTACGATAATGGAGTCCAGAGATGTCACATTCTTTGAGGACATATTTCCAATGAGAGAAACATCTAGCACATCTAGCCAAGAACCTATCTTCTCTCCAGAACCTACTACTCCTTTAATACACACTGAACCTTCACTTGAAGAGAATCCAATAGATGAAGACAATGAAGCAACTCGCAAGAGTAAGAGACAAAGGACTGTAAAGTCTTTTGGTGATGATTTTATTGTATATCTAGTGGATGATACTCCAAGAACCATTTCTGAGGCATATTCATCTCAGGATGCTGACTATTGGAAGGAAGCAGTCCGGAGTGAGATGGATTCCATCATGAGTAATGGAACTTGGGAGATCGTTGATCGTCCTTATGGGTGCAAACCTGTAGGATGCAAGTGGGTGTTCAAGAAAAAGCTTAGGCCTGATGGTATGATTGAAAAGTACAAGGCAAGGCTTGTGGCCAAGGGTTATACCCAGAAAGAAGGCGAAGATTTCTTTGATACTTACTCACCTGTTGCCAGACTAACTACTATCCGAGTACTACTATCATTGGCTGTCTCTCACGGTCTGCTTGTCCATCAAATGGACGTTAAGACGGCTTTCCTTAATGGAGAGTTGGAGGAGGAAATCTACATGGAACAGCCAGATAGATTTGTAGTAAGTGGACATGAAGGAAAGGTGTGTAAACTATTAAAATCTTTGTATGGCCTGAAGCAAGCACCTAAGCAGTGGCATGAGAAGTTCGATAGAACTTTGACTTCTGTTGGTTTTGTTGTGAATGAAGCTGATAAGTGTGTGTATTACCGCTATGGTGGGGGAGAGGGAGTGATCTTGTGTTTATATGTCGATGACATACTGATCTTTGGGACCAGCCTTAATGTGATTAAAGAGGTCAAGGATTTTTTGTCCGAAAACTTTGAAATGAAAGATTTGGGAGAAGCAGATGTCATCTTAAACATTAAGTTGTTACGAGGAGATGATGGTGGGGTTACACTCATGCAGTCCCACTATGTGGAAAAGGTTTTGAGTCGCTTTGGATTTAGTGACTGCAAACTTGCTCCAACACCGTATGATCCTAGTGTGCTATTACGAAAGAATCAAAGTATAGCAAAGGATCAACTGAGATATTCCCAAATCATTGGCTCGCTGATGTATTTAGCTAGTGCTACGAGGCCAGATATCTCGTTTGCTGTGAGCAAACTGAGCCGATTTGTTTCAAATTCGGGAGATGATCACTGGCGTGCTCTGGAAAGAGTGATGCGCTATTGTAACATCCCAAAATTTGGGTTTTCAAAAATTTATATTTAAATTAGCTTTCCAAAAATTTTACATCAATCTTATTTGATTAAAGAAGCTTAATTTAGAATTTCCTAAATCTAAAACAATTTAATGCGCCTTCTTTATACATTAAGTAATTTAAAATTTAGTTTTTACAGTGTCCTTTGTATCTCAGGGAATTTCCCAAATTTGAGATTTGCTAAAAATTAATTAAAATTATTAATTTAAACATTTGGATGTCAATTGGATTTTTAATTTGAATTATTAATTGTTCGGGCAATTTTATATCCAAATTTCAATTCAAACCTTTCCTTTGAAATTCCATTTAAATTCAAAATTTGGATTTCATTCGGTGTTCTAATTAACCTGGCATCCATATCCTTTCGAAATTGGAGTCCAATCCTTTTCCGTCCGCAAAGTCAAAATTTAAATTCTGGTCCTCATTCGAAATTTCACCCAAATTTCAAAATACTCTAAAAATCTCAAAATTCATAGAATTAGGTTGCAAATATTCCAAAATGATTTTGAGAATTTTTCTAAGATTTATGGAATCTCTCTGGTATTTTATCTCTCGCGATCTTTCGTTAAATCCAGTATATTCGTCCCGGAATTGTCTAAATTCCAAAACTCATCAAAATTTAGTGAAACAAATTTTATTGTGTTCCAAATAATCTCTAGTATTTTTAGGAATATTTTCAAGATTTTTAGATTATTTTTGCTATTTTATTTCTCGTGCTTTTGTTCCTTCATTTCTTCCGGCCAATGAGAAAGCGACACGCGTCCGTACTGTTCATCTTCAACCTCCAGCCGTGCGCACTGTTCACATTCCAACCCCATTTGCAGCCCAAACTTCAAATGCTCATAACTTTTGCAATTCTCAACGAAATTGAGTGAGGTCAGTTGCAAAACGACCGTGTCATCAAGGGCTTCAATTCTCCTGCAGTTTCCCCCTCTGAAATCAAGTGAAACCGAAACTGCAAGCACTTCTTTGCCGTTTCTTGTTTTGGCCATAACTTTTCCGTTTCTCATCCTCTCAACGCGTGTGACCACCCAAAACGTGAGTTTCAGTCTCCCCAACACGATGCTCACACTTGCCATCCATTTCCAGAACATTTGCCCTTCCGAAAATCGAAGAAACGATCGCCGGACGTCCTCCGTTGACATCGCCATGTCATCTTTTGGTCCGGTAAGGCAAATCGAATTCCGTTCACGTCATCTTGTGCGCATTAGTGTGTAGATCATAACCCCTCTAGAAAATCCAGGTTTCATCAAGAATTGCTCCGGGAGTTTGCGTTTGTTCGTCGTTAATTCGAGTTCCGTTCGTCGCCGATTCCTCCCAAACTGGTAATCCCCAATCAAATTCCTTTTGGATATAGCCTAGTATGATCTTGCTCTACGCCGTGCTCTCGCTAGTTTTGAGAAATTCCACGCTTTATTGTGTTTTTGGCCGCCATGCCATTCGATTGGTTTTAGTCGCGTCGGCCGTCGTCCTCGCCGTCGCTCCCGCCATCCACGTGATCGGCCGTCATGTCCACGAGCATCCTCTCACCTTGCCGCCCCATCCCACCCCTTGGCCGCCCTCCCGCCATCGAGCACGCCGCCGCCATGTCTTGCCGCTGTTCACGATCAAGCCATTGTCGTCTTGCCGCTTTTCCGCTGTTCCTCCGCCCGTCCGACCGACCAAGATGCCTCCTCACGTCGCCGCGCCTCTCCTGCACCTCCCGTCAGACTCCCATGCCACCACGTCGTCGGCACCGCAGCACCACATCTCTGCTACTGCTCAACGCCACGGCGGCCGCCTCCGCCCTCCATTCGCCCGCTCAGTCACTTGCTCACGCACACGCCGCCCTCTTTCCATTTTGCTATTTGCCATGCGCCGCCATGCCCCAAGCTCGCATCCTTTTGCCTGTAAAGCTTGCGTTTTGCTCTGTAACGCCCATGGTGAAGAACACTCAAGAAGATGACAGCATGGGCCCACTAGTAAGGGAGAGAAGAAATGTAAATTTAGGAAAAATAAAGATTCCGAGGAATATTCCGTCATTTTCGAATTATTCAAACCGAGCCCATTCTTTTGATCATATCTTTGTCGTCAGAACTCGAATCGAGTGATTCAAATTTCTAAATTCATGTAAATTCAATACCTTCCTGCCAGTATTATTTTTATAATTTTTAGATTTTATTTGTATTTAGGATAATTAATCGTTGTTCGCTTTGCGTGTCTCTTGCCTCGGCGATACC